>CM022704.1:14215470-14480470 GCA_012295165.1 Asparagus setaceus | reverse complement strand
TCTCCACTACTCACATTCGAGAAAGATCCATTAACATGCTAATTGAGGGACAATCCCCGATTCTACTTGCAGAAATCAGCAAAGGTTACAATTTAGATTCTAAACGAAAAATAAAAAAATAAAAAAAATATATTGACTAAAGACAGAGTAAAACAGAGGCTTGGTTTCTGTTCTTTTGCTTGCAACATCATTGCTTGCCCATGTTCTTCTCCCATGAATTTTATCTTTATAGGCTTTGGCTGAAACTTTATTTCACGCATACAAGGATGACAATTTGTTAAGAATACTTGTGAGTCCTTAACTAATAAATTGATAATCCTGTCTCTATCCAGTTCTCAGACAATGAAAATTCAATAAAACCCGAACTATTTGGTTCTCTATCATGAGCTAGCAAACATGAACATCTGTTTGCTATTTAATTTGAATTTAAGAAATATATTTGTATTGATGAGGATAGAATTAGAACATAATATTCAAAATGGTTGAGGGTAATATTGACCATAAAAGTTTTTCCAAACTCACACTTTTAAAGTATGATACGTGATGATTTATGATAAAAACATCTTTCTAAAAATTGAAATTCCGTCATAGTCAGTGAAATTTTTGAAATATAATATAGATTGGATAATAAAAGAATTTGTTTCATTGTTATTTCTCATATTTGATATTATCAATTTTCTTTTTATCATTTGATCTAAAGCTGAATATGAATTTAATTTCTAGACTCAATTTCTAGGGCCATATATCTACACTACTTATAAAAGAGGATTGGGGTGTTAAAACTTTTGATTGCCTCTTTTATCCTTCCAAAATTTGATAATTCATAATAATGCCTTGAAATTTACTCAATTCATTCTATTTATTACACTATAATTATTCTTGCAATAAACATGAGAACTAATATTAAAAACTAAATATATATCATAATTTTTATTCAATTCATTCTATTTATTACACTATAATTATTCTTGCACTAAACATAAGAGCTGATATATTATAAATTTTAACCATATTAGTCTTATGTTAAATAAGATAAATATTTCACTTTAGATATTATACAATAAATATACAATTTTAATATATAAGATAATAATATCATAACTTATATTTATAAATTATATCATAATTTTTATTCAATTCATTCTATTTATTACACTATAATTATTCTTGCAATAAACATGAGAACTAATATTAAAAACTAAATATATATCATAATTTTTATTCAATTCATTCTATTTATTACACTATAATTATTCTTGCACTAAACATAAGAGCTGATATATTATAAATTTTAACCATATTAGTCTTATGTTAAATAAGATAAATATTTCACTTTAGATATTATACAATAAATATACAATTTTAATATATAAGATAATAATATCATAACTTATATTTATAAATTATATCATAATTTTTATTCAATTCATTCTATTTATTACACTATAATTATTCTTGCACTAAACATAAGAGCTGATATATTATAAATTTTAACCATATTAGTCTTATGTTAAATAAGATAAATATTTCACTTTAGATATTATACAATAAATATACAATTTTAATATATAAGATAATAATATCATAACTTATATTTATAAATTATATCATAATTTTTATTCAATTCATTCTATTTATTACACTATAATTATTCTTGCAATAAACATGAGAACTAATATTAAAAACTAAATATATATCATAATTTTTATTCAATTCATTCTATTTATTACACTATAATTATTCTTGCACTAAACATAAGAGCTGATATATTATAAATTTTAACCATCCATCTAGCCATCACAAAATAAATTAAATCCATCAAAATTCAGAATTTATTATCTTTTATAATAAGTTACTATAGTTTAGATAATTAGTCAGCGATTCACTTTTAAAAATATATTTGTATTGATGAGGATAGAATTAGAACATAATATTCAAAATGGTTGAGGGTAATATTGACCATAAAAGTTTTTCCAAACTCACACTTTTAAAGAGCGTATGATACGTGATGATTTATGATAAAAACATCTTTCTAAAAATTGAAATTCCGTCATAGTCAGTGAAATTTTTGAAATATAATATAGATTGGATAATAAAAAGAATTTGTTTCATTGTTATTTCTCATATTTGATATTATCAATTTTCTTTTTATCATTTGATCTAAAGCTGAATATGAATTTAATTTCTAGACTCAATTTCTAGGGCCATATATCTACACTACTTATAAAAGAGGATTGGGGTGTTAAAACTTTTGATTGCCTCTTTTATCCTTCCAAAATTTGATAATTCATAATAATGCCTTGAAATTTACTCAATTCATTCTATTTATTACACTATAATTATTCTTGCACTAAACATAAGAGCTGATATATTATAAATTTTAACCATATTAGTCTTATGTTAAATAAGATAAATATTTCACTTTAGATATTATACAATAAATATACAATTTTAATATATAAGATAATAATATCATAACTTATATTTATAAATTATATCATAATTTTTATTCAATTCATTCTATTTATTACACTATAATTATTCTTGCACTAAACATAAGAGCTGATATATTATAAATTTTAACCATATTAGTCTTATGTTAAATAAGATAAATATTTCACTTTAGATATTATACAATAAATATACAATTTTAATATATAAGATAATAATATCATAACTTATATTTATAAATTATATCATAATTTTTATTCAATTCATTCTATTTATTACACTATAATTATTCTTGCACTAAACATAAGAGCTGATATATTATAAATTTTAACCATATTAGTCTTATGTTAAATAAGATAAATATTTCACTTTAGATATTATACAATAAATATACAATTTTAATATATAAGATAATAATATCATAACTTATATTTATAAATTATATCATAATTTTTATTCAATTCATTCTATTTATTACACTATAATTATTCTTGCAATAAACATGAGAACTAATATTAAAAACTAAATATATATCATAATTTAGGATAATTTAATATTTAAGTAAACATCTAACATCTAATCTAATACTATAATATATTGATATGTACATTTGATGTATGAAAAATTCGTGGAGAGGGATACTAATATAAATGTTAACCTCTTGGTGTAGTCTAGAAATAGCATATAAATTATCATAATATATATTACTAACTATTGCAATATAATAATTAAATCCTAACTATTTGGTTCTCTATCATGAGCTAGCAAACATGAACATCTGTTTGCTATTTAATTTGAATTTAAGAAATAATCTTGTCTCTATCCAGTTCTCAGGCAATAAAAATTCAATAAAACCCGAACTATTTGGTTCTCTATCATGAGCTAGCAAACATGAACATCTGTTTGCTATTTAATTTGAATTTAAGAAATATATTTGTATTGATGAGGATAGAATTAGAACATAATATTCAAAATGGTTGAGGGTAATATTGACCATAAAAGTTTTTCCAAACTCACACTTTTAAAGAGCGTATGATACGTGATGATTTATGATAAAAACATCTTTCTAAAAATTGAAATTCCGTCATAGTCAGTGAAATTTTTGAAATATAATATAGATTGGATAATAAAAAGAATTTGTTTCATTGTTATTTCTCATATTTGATATTATCAATTTTCTTTTTATCATTTGATCTAAAGCTGAATATGAATTTAATTTCTAGACTCAATTTCTAGGGCCATATATCTACACTACTTATAAAAGAGGATTGGGGTGTTAAAACTTTTGATTGCCTCTTTTATCCTTCCAAAATTTGATAATTCATAATAATGCCTTGAAATTTACTCAATTCATTCTATTTATTACACTATAATTATTCTTGCAATAAACATGAGAACTAATATTAAAAACTAAATATATATCATAATTTTTATTCAATTCATTCTATTTATTACACTATAATTATTCTTGCACTAAACATAAGAGCTGATATATTATAAATTTTAACCATATTAGTCTTATGTTAAATAAGATAAATATTTCACTTTAGATATTATACAATAAATATACAATTTTAATATATAAGATAATAATATCATAACTTATATTTATAAATTATATCATAATTTAGGATAATTTAATATTTAAGTAAACATCTAACATCTAATCTAATACTATAATATATTGATATGTACATTTGATGTATGAAAAATTCGTGGAGAGGGATACTAATATAAATGTTAACCTCTTGGTGTAGTCTAGAAATAGCATATAAATTATCATAATATATATTACTAACTATTGCAATATACTTATCATAGTATTTGGATACGAGGTAATTCTAAGCATGCGGAATTCTAAACGGTGTGGGAAGCTATTACATTTGCTCTTGACACTAGATGTGAGAATGTAATTTTTGAAGAAGTTGCGGATGCAGTAATTAGAGATATCCATAAGGGGTGGAGCAACACTTGATTTTTGGACACTTTGTGCATGATATTCAGCGATGTTGCACATGGCTCGAGGAATGAGATTTTCAGGTAGTTCGTCAAATGGAGAATATAAAGGCTCGTGTGTTGGTCCGAAGAGCTAAGGAAATTAATGATTTTGTGGTATGGCTCGAAGACTCACCATTAGTTTTACACAATGTTTTGTAGTCTAATAAGGAGTAGTATTAATCCACATTCTTTTGATGTGCTTCTGGATTTTTAGTTTAGTTTGGATGTGTCTTAATATTTTTTTCATGAAAAACTATTGCAATATAATAATTAAATCCTAACTAATAAAGTAATTTATAACATCGCCCTTCTAAACATACTAATAATGCATTTAATATAAATTTTAGTGAGAAAATAAACCCATAATTAAAGCATTCATGTATATATTCTCTTCTTGACTAATTAAATTCTCTTCATTAATTATGCACTAATTATTTCACGACTAATCTACTTCCATAAACATTCCACTTGGATCTCAAGAGTTGCATAAAATCATGGTATATATGGATGCTCAAATGCACAAAAGAAACACTAAAAGAATATGTTACTATATGTATACCTTAAGCGAAAACCTTTTGCCTCAAACCCTTTCACAACTTGACACATCATCACTTCTCTTCTCAAATAAAATCGCCATGTGTCATCAATCCTCACCATCCATCTAGCCATCACAAAATAAATTAAATCCATCAAAATTCAGAATTTATTATCTTTTATAATAAGTTACTAT
The DNA here is from genome assembly GCA_012295165.1 of Asparagus setaceus. Classification (NCBI taxonomy): domain Eukaryota; kingdom Viridiplantae; phylum Streptophyta; class Magnoliopsida; order Asparagales; family Asparagaceae; genus Asparagus; species Asparagus setaceus. The sequence goes on along the minus strand of CM022704.1, from coordinate 14,475,291 downwards.
AGTTTAGATAATTAGTCGGTGATTCACTTTTAAAAATATATGTATTTTACATTAAATACATTTTAATAATGGTTGTATTTTTAGAAATCACCTTACTCTAATAACATGATACTTAAAATATTCAGAATTTTATACGTTACAAATATATCTAAATTATACGTTATAAAAATTCCGCTCATTATAAATGTTACAAATATATTATACGGAAATTATCCAAAATATCCGTATGTTATATGCTAAAATCTATTTACAAACTTTGATTACAAAAATCTTGATAATTTTTTCGATTTTCTATATCATCCTAAGAATTTGGAAATTGAAAATCCTATGAGAGGAGAGAAATTTATTTTTAAATTTCCAGTTAATATCTATAAACAAAGAAATTTCCTTCATTATGTAATTGGTATTTATTTGAAATTTCCAATTTTATATATCATCCTACAATTTTGAAATTCAAAATCTTACGAGAGGAGGGAAATTTATATTTCGAAATTTTCTGTTAATATTCATAAAATTAGAAATTTCCTTCCTTATATAATTGGTATTTTTTAAATTGCTAAATTTTTTATATGATTAGTACAATGAAGAACGGAGGATAAGAGGTGGAAATAATATTAGGTAGGTTTTGTTATTATGGTAAGATATTGAGTATCTTTTAAACTTTTTCATATCTTCTTGATTAGCGTTTGTTCTGATTTCAAATTTTCAAAATCTCGGAGAAGAGGGAAAGATAATTGAAGTTATTTTCTGTTATTATGGTAATATTTTATGTATATTTTCCTATAAGAAACGCCAATTATTCTAAGCAAAAAAACCGAACTATCATCTTCAGTTCGTTTATTTGGTAGGGTTACGGTCAAATTTTTTAATTTTTTTAATTAATTTTTAATATTTTCTAACACTCTTTAAATTACCCTCACACAGAGCAAATCGCTGATAATTATTACCACCATCCTCTTCCACCATCCCTCAATCTCGGTGAGTTTCTTGACAACCTCCCCTTTTAATTTCCATTGATTGGTTTTTTCTTGAAATATTTTATGCTTTTTTCGGATCACTCCCCCCTATTTTTTAATTGTCTTCCCAATAGCATCAACAACTACTACATACTCACACGTAAGAACTCTTCACTTTATTGGCTTTATTATTTTCAATATTTATGTGATAATTGCCCTTATATGGCCGTCGATTTTATTTAATTTTTTTAAAGCAACTTGTTATACGATTTTAATTTTCAGAGATTCTCTGCGTTAAATATGTATTTATCCATGAGTTTTAATATTTTTCAGATCTTCCCGGTTATTTCCTCGATCATCGTCCAAAGGACATCACCGACCACTACATATTCATAGGTAAGAATCCCTGACCAATTTAATTTTTAACATATGCATCAAATGTATTACTAATTTTCATGTTTCTAATTTTTGAATTATTATTTTCTAATTTTTGAATTAATATTTTCTAATTTTTAAATTATTTTTTCATTATCAGCAAAGATATTTCTTCCAATTAATTTCTTTTTATTATTAGAATATCTAAAATAATATATATTAATTTTATAAAATTAATATAATTTGTAGAAATATCAAGGAATTTGAATTTTTTCATAATCTAATCGCAACGAAATTTTTAATTTTAGATTGTGATCCTATTTTTCAAATTATATCAAAATTATTCCTAATTTTTAATTAATTAATAACAAAGTTTTTAAAAATAGTAATTCCAAGATTAATGATTACTAAAATTAGAAACAAATTTTACCAAATCAATTAATATATAACAAAATAATTTTACCAAATCAATTAGTATATAATGAAATAGTAAGTACCGATATTTTTAGAAATTATTTAATACTGAAATTTTCACTACTTTTACATTTTATTAATTTAAATTTTTCAGAATTTGAAATTTGAAAATTTTAAAATCTAATTGCAACTAAACTTTCAAATTTAGATCATGATCCTATTTTTCAAATTATATCGAATTTATTACTAATTTTGTAATTAATTAATAACAAAGTTTTTAAAATGGTAATTCCATGTTTAATGAATACCATAATTAAAAACAAAATTTAAAAAATCAATTAATAAATAACAGAACAATTAGTATTTAAATTACTGAAATTATATCGAATTTTGCATTTTAGTAATTTCAAATTTTCCGAAATCAAATTTTGAGTTTTTAAAAATTGTTCATAACTAAAATTTCAAATTTAGATCATGATCCTATTTTTCAAATTATATCAAATTTATTACTAATTTTGTAATTAATTAATTTATTTCTTTTAAATAATAATTATACTGAAATTATATCAAATTTTGCATTTTAATAATTAAATTTTGTCGAATATTAATTTCAAATATTATTTGGAAATTCATCTCGAGAATATGCACGTACTTTATTTTATTAATTTAATTGTGCTATTTTCCTCTGAGAATTCCTAAGTTGTCCCCAAATACATTATCGGGTTCCTCATTCTACCCTACTCGATTACATCTATATATTTTCTTCTATTTATATCTGTTGCTATATACATTTGTTTAATTTTAATTTTATTTTTATTTCTCATGTTTGATTGTAGTAGTTATATTCTATAAATTCATTTGCTTGAAGAATGGGTTGGGTTGGTAATTTATTTGGGTTGGGTTTTATTTTTGTATTAAAATATTAATATTATCATAATTATAACTCAAGGTGGTTCATCTCAGAATTTGCACGATCTTTATTTTTATTTAATTTGTCATGTTATTTTGCTACGAAATCTTGAGCCTCCTTATACATTACGGGTTTAACATTCTACGCTACTCGAATATGTTTATAAATTTTCTCTTATTTATATCTGTTGCTATATACATTTGTTTAATTTTAATTTTATTTTATTTTATAGACCATGTTTGATATCATACGTTGCTCACGACTAAATTTTTGAATTACATCGAATGGTATTGTAACTAAGATGTAGAGAAGGAAATTGATAGGGGTTTAATTTTAATTAATTTCATATGATTTATATACATTAATAGCATTATACAATAGTATTGATTATGGGGTTTAATTAATTTCATATGATTTATATACTCTTTAATGTAACTGCATTCTCTAAATAAAGGTGAAATTCAAGCATGAGAATTTTGGTTCTTTTGTGAATTTGTGTGCGAAACACCTCTAATTCTCCATATTTCTTCCTCAAAACAATTTATATGAATAATGTGATTTTTATTATGAATAAATGATTGTCCACAATGATGATGATATGAAATTAGACATGGAACATATTGCCTATATATATTGATTGATGCAATTTTCTTAAACAAATGGTTGTTTTACTAGCCTTTATTTATTGGGGTTGATTATCATATATGAACATTTTATACTTCTTTTATTCATTTCCAAATTCTGAGATATATTTTCATTTTCACCTTCCTGCTTCTAGGTAGAACTTACCCCTTAGCTGCTAAATTAATTATTTGAAGATACAAAGGTATTAGAAAGAATTCTGCAGGTTTGTTTCCATTTGCTTTCCTAATCATTTTCTCTTAAGTATTCTCTTTTTCTTTTTTATTTGTTTTTACCTTCGATATTTATACTAGGCTCTGCAAGTCCAATGGGAAAGAGTATTGCAAGTTTTTCTTACAACTAATTATTTTTATTACCATGTTTGTTTTCCAATCGAAAATAGAACTTGATTCTATTTTTTTCCTTTATTAGGTTGATCCATATATTTTCCTTTATTCTAATTTTTTCTCTCTTAATATTTCATTGTGCTCTAATTTGTTTATTTTGTTTTTTAGTATTGACAAAAGGTGTTTTAGATCTGCAAATTGAATGCTCTTCTCTTGATTTGACCTGAAGGTAAGAATTCTCATTTTCTTTATTTGTTATTTTTTTCTTTTTTTAAAGCTTTTATGCTAAAATGAAAATCTTGCATTTTAATTGAGTAAAGTGGTAGCAAGTTCAAACGGAAACCGATGGACATAATAAAGCAGATATAATATTAGAGATTTAGATCATTCCTCAATTTGATAACTATTTAGGTATAATTTCTTCATTTATTGTATTTTAAAAATCTAATTGTTTTCAAGTTTACTTAGATTAACTACAATCCAATTTTAATGTGCGTTAAAATAGAAGATTTCAAGAAAGAAAATTTTCTCACTAAATTTCAATTAATTAGGTTCATCCCTATTAATTTTTATTATCCTAAATTTTATTTTTAATTATTAATGAATATCTACCTAATGAGAATCTCTACTTATTCCATTTCTAATTGTTATTTTTCTATTTTTAGAATTGAGAATGTGTTTTGTAATTACGGACTGAGGGCTATTCTCTCTATATGAATGCTCAATAGGTAAGCATTTTACTTTTTCTTTTTTTAAATTTTTCTTTTTGAATTTGTTTATGTTTAAATAGTAATCTTACATGTTAATATAATAAAATTGTAATATGTCCTAACAGGAAATTAATGGGCATAATAAATCAAATAAAATTTTTGGTTAAAAATTATATTTTTATTTATTACAAAAATATCTAATTCACATGTCTACTTAGCTAATTAAGATTATTAATCATGTTTTTCTATTTAAATTATTTACTTAACTAATGTATATTTCAATAAATGTAAACTAAATTAAGAAAATGGAAAATAAAAGTGATCATGTGATAAGTGTTGGACGATGTATACATGTCTTTATAATTATCAAAGTGTGATACTGAAACTGAATCATGAAAAATGATCGTGCTTAGCACGAGCTAAAATGCTAGTAGATAGTAACCAGAGTATTATATGAGAACAACCCACATCCTGATACATATAAAGATGGAGGGATGGACTGGAACTCCGACCCACACAAGCTTAAAATAAGCGTACCTATTATCATTTCTGAAAGAATTTGTATTAATAGTATTTGCATGCAGACTGCTTATATAGAATTTTTATTGTAATAAGTGTATCAATTACCAGGCATATGCAAGGTTATAACTTATAAGTATATCCTTTTTATTATTCATTGTTATCATTAAGTTTTGGATAAAGTATACTGAAATATCTTGTTGTTTATCCAATGTTGCACATATATACTCTCAATTGTAAAACATGTCACTTAAATATCCTAAAGTTTTAAAAGTTGCACTTTAATCCCTTCAGTTATGTAAACGTGAGATTTCCCTTAAAATTCTCATGTTAAATCACGTGCTATTTTCAAAACATCTCAATTATTATTTTTGCTTAAAAATTATATTTTTATTTATTACAAAAATATCTAATTCACATGTCTACTTAGCTAATTAAGATTATTAATCATGTTTTTCTATTTAAATTATTTACTTAACTAATGTATATTTCAATAAATGTAAACTAAATTAAGAAAATGGAAAATAAAAGTGATCATGTGATAAGTGTTGGACGATGTATACATGTCTTTATAATTATCAAAGTGTGATACTGAAACTGAATCATGAAAAATGATCGTGCTTAGCACGAGCTAAAATGCTAGTAGATAGTAACCAGAGTATTATATGAGAACAACCCACATCCTGATACATATAAAGATGGAGGGATGGACTGGAACTCCGACCCACACAAGCTTAAAATAAGCGTACCTATTATCATTTCTGAAAGAATTTGTATTAATAGTATTTGCATGCAGACTGCTTATATAGAATTTTTATTGTAATAAGTGTATCAATTACCAGGCATATGCAAGGTTATAACTTATAAGTATATCCTTTTTATTATTCATTGTTATCATTAAGTTTTGGATAAAGTATACTGAAATATCTTGTTGTTTATCCAATGTTGCACATATATACTCTCAATTGTAAAACATGTCACTTAAATATCCTAAAGTTTTAAAAGTTGCACTTTAATCCCTTCAGTTATGTAAACGTGAGATTTCCCTTAAAATTCTCATGTTAAATCACGTGCTATTTTCAAAACATCTCAATTATTATTTTTGCTTAACTATATTGTTAAATCTATCATAATTTTATTTTAAACCTATCTTAATTCTATCTTAAAATAAGATTTTGAATAGATTTCATTGTAGATTTAACGGAAAACAAGACTTAAAATATTTTGAAAATAACATGTGAGTGTCGTGAGAATTTTCAGAGGAAAATTTCTCAATGTTTGCATAACCGAGGGTACTAAAGTGCAACTTTTGAAATTTAAAGCTATTTAAGTGAATGGTTTTTCATCTGAGGGTATAAATGTGAAAATTTGGGTAAAAGTAGAATATTTATGTGTAACTTACCCTTAAGTTTTCACATTATTTTATCAATGCACATATGAACGTGACCAAAAAAATTGACGTCAGATTTAAGTATATTGTCTTTATACAATGCGTTTGTAATTATCTATAATTATTATAAAAAAAACGTCAAGAAATTTTTTCTCTTTTTTTTTTTTGTTTTGGCCTCAATGGTTGAACCTGACTATAAATCATAATTATCACAGCTAATTATGCAGAATACAGACTTCGCCATATTTCATAATTTAATGTATTATTAAAAAAAATTAAATTACAAGGAACTTCACTTTGATAAAAACCATATTTATGGGACCAATTAGCTGTTGATGGATCCCCGCGCGGGTATTGATGTTGATGGGTGATACCAATTAATGAAAGAATCCCAAGTTGAGATTTAATCTGCAATCGTATGTATCCTCTAGCTATTGTTGGGCTTAGAATTTGACCTTGAACGAGAAGAGAACAAGAATAGAAGGAAGAAGAGAGAAATTGGGGTTTGAAATGAGATTTTTAAGTTTTATTTTCTTCACAAAAGTTACGTATCACATACACCTAGGGGTATTTAAACATTCGCTTCACGTTACAAAAGAACCCAACAACAAAATGAAAATTGCAGTACTCCACTTTTTGGATGCTTTCAACGCTGACTTGAAGAGAGACTACAAAATGCATGATATAATCAAATAAATCCTTTAGACAAAACATCACCATTTGCATCTTGCATCTAACAAACCCCACAATTGAAAATTTGTATTGAAGGTTTCGATAGAGGCCTGGGCATATGGTTCCTAGAGTAATTTGTACCGAAAACTTTGAACAAGCTTATGAGAGACAATATATCTCACAGTTGAACACATTGCAAGCATCTTAAATGTTAAGGATATGGAGAAAATAGATAAGGGGAAAAAAGCATAAACAAACAATATTTGCATGGATCCTCATAAGACTTGCATCGTTCATTATAATCATGAAAGATGGAAAATACAGAATACCACACAACACCGGCAAAAAATAAACTTTAATCTCCCAGTATTTAACCCCAAAAAAAATTGATGAAAACGTAGCATAAACATAAATAGTTATTTACACTGTAATATTGAAACATCAGGAAAGTAACTGCAAGAACTTTGGTGCCTAAAATGGAGAAAACCAGAAAAATCTAGGCAAAGTAAACCCATGAGTTAATTGCAATATCTGGGTTCTCAATGAAAATATTAGCTAGAAGAAAACTGCATTCTCAAAATTAAGAATACTTGTAAATTAAAAAAAAATGTAAGAAAATATATCATTCTTAAACTACATATATATGTTTGGGCAGCTACTTTTATGAACTGGTCCTTCATAAAAGGCATGCTTAACAATTATGGAGTTCGCAGTCCATGGATACTGTAAATAATGGTTACAGTTAGTCTTGTGTCACATAACATTTTTTTGGTTAATAAAATGCTAACCATGTTAGAGCTCAAAATATTCTTCTTAAGGATTATACCATGAAAATATGATGATGAGCAGGATGAATTGAAATAAACAACTTCAATCATTGATTGTTGAGAAATGTCGATTGTTCAAAACGAAGAAATCATGACATGTTCTTCAAATTAGATTGAGGGAAAAAAATCAGACGATACAAACAGCGTTCGTCAAATTTGTAATGTAGAATCAAGTTCTGTAGTTCATAAAGCTTCTAATACTAATCACATTTGGAAAATTTGCAAATTAATCATTGTGGAAGAGATTACAATAACTCGAGGTTTTAAAAATTAGCCGATACTGTTCTCCCTTTCTTCATGTGGGATTCTCTTTCTACCCTTTTTTCAACAAACAAAGTTGCCAGATACTAAAACTCTTATGTATTTACCATATCAGATCGGTATTCAAACATGTCAATCTCATTAAGTCACCCGGGAAATTAGTCGCCAACCAAGAAATCATTTTGGTTTCACCCAACAGCAATTTGAAACTAGATGACTTAAAATTTGAATAAAAGAACCAACATGGCTATTAAAATTTCTACATCATTTAATAGTCTAGCTTCTAGCCTTCTAGAGGATGGTTACTTCTCACAAATTCCATATATTTGTGTAAGGGAGAGGATTTTTTAAAAAAACAGAGGACATAACACAAACAGAACGTTTGAGCATATATTCTAAATTATATCTAAGCTATTTGAACTGACCATATCTCGAAGCCATGATCTGATAGTTATAGTTGATAAGAAAAATTAAAACCAAGTTATGACACAAGTTTAACTAAACATAAAAATCTTTCAGAACTTAGAATTGAAAACAACATGCATTTTCATCAATGCCAATGAAATTTCAAGAAACTAGGATCACGGGTTTCCAAATTGGGCTCAAAGTCTTCTAGATGTGTATAAACTTGAGTCACAGTTTTATTCTCAAATAAGTATCATTTTGCTGAAACACGCGAGAGTATCAGAAATCTGAAAGATTACTATCTTCATTTATTAATTTTATGATGTTAAGTGATTTCATAAATTTTTTATTCATTAAACAGGATCTCATGCCTGTGTTCTTTAACAGGGAACCTAAGCTAACTACACATAACCTAAAACTCTGAGGACTTCTAGTATGGATTAGGACAAAAGCAGGCATAATCTTTGAAAGAAAGAACGCGATAAAGTGAAACTGAGGATCCTCAATGACATCTACTCAGTTGCATTTCTTTGTTCACTATGTTTTCATTGTATCACACTAAATGCCATCTATAAAAAGAAAACTTTCTTAGTTGCCATTGGATGTTATATGTAGATATGTAATATGATTTCCAATTACCAATCTCATCACCCGCTTCTCATAACTCCTTTTCAGCCAACTTTAACCAAGAGATATAAAGGACCTACGAGGTTTTGTAGCGCTTTGTGGATTTGTCAGGATCAATATGGAAAACTTTAACAATGACAAATATATAATGTTGAGTTGTGCTGTATCCATGTAAACAGACTAAAAAATAAATTGAGTATAAGAAGAAAAAAATTAACGGAAGATGTACTAATTAAAAAAGGCCAAGTTTAATGATGCATGTCTACACTTACAGTTGAGCAACCAACAGAGTTCTAAAAGAGCATTACAACTTCACGCCACACACTTACATTGAGGGCCAGAAAGCTGACAAATTCAAAGATTTTGTTGATATCATCTTCACTGCTCACGCTGCAAATCTGCACACCCTCGAGATTATGTAGAATTTTCGAAGTGAGTGCTTTCGACATCCACTGTTTAGTCTTATCGTTGCACCGACATCCAAGCTACATAAAGCAAGCAGAATATTCAGTTGATTTCCAAAACCCAAAAACCAAGACTTTGTCAAAAGATTTGGATCATACATTGATGTTTATCATTAGAAATTCGAGATTTGGAGTGTTCTCAAGCAAATGGACAATAAATTCGATGTTTTCATGATGAAAGCATGCGTCTAATTGCAAAGTCAATAGATTTTGGAGCGTTGGCAGGCTTTTGTCTGACTTGGCAAATAGATTCCCTGCAGGGAACTGGAAATAAACTGTTGTCAGTGAGGTCCAACTGATCTTAAGCAATACGGAAACTAAAAAGGAGTAATGAAAGATGGAAATTAAAAATTAAACAAAGTGTAGATTTGGTCTAAAAGACTGCATCCACATGTTTGATAAGGACCTATATTCAATATAGAGATTGAAGTATACAGTCATTCATCTACAGCATCATAAAAACTATATATATTAAAATTCCAAACAAGAACCCTGTCCGGGATTTCTTCAATTGAAAAAAAAAAGTTCGTGGATTCTGTTCTTTTCAAGCGAACACCAAAGCAAGAAATTTATTGCACGCCCACAATGTCTTAAAATGGTCAAGACATGGAAATTAAGAATTAAAAACAGAATCAAGTGCTGATGGCAGATAATGCAATAGTAGTTGATATCAATGCATGCAAACAATGTTCATATTCCACTTTCCAATCAAATAGGCTGATGGGTTGACAATGCAATAGAATATGTAGCCGATGCTAATATCGTGGTGAAGGTTGAGGGTTATAATTTTATACTTTGGCATGCATTCGCAAGTTGAGCGCCCTTTTTATGGGCTAAAACTTAGACAAACACAGCGGTAGAAATTTTTGTAAAATAAATTGTGATCAGTGAGATTTGAACCTGTGTTGCAATGCTACCATTTCAAAGGGGACGCTCTACTGCACCAAAACTCCTAAGTTTTGGTGAAAGTTGAGGGTTCCAATTTTATATCCTTTCCATAGGCCAAAACCTTGACTCATGGAACAGTATCTTTTCTTAGGGAAAATTGCCTCAAGCCTTTTGACTCGAGTTTTTGTTCCTCCCCTCTTTGTGAAAGGTCAAGGGTGAAAAACACCCTTGACTAAAGTTTTCTTGCTTCCAGCCATCTACAACATTCTTTGATCATCGTGCCATGTTTTCTTCCTAAAATACCCTCATCTTCAATCTCTAATCTCGCTAGTCTTCTTCAACCTCTCATCTCCATGCATTCCTGCTATGTACACCTCTGTCCTTCTCTTCGTCTCCTTCTCCACTTTCACTTTTGTGTCTTTGTCCTCTCCACCTCCTCATCCACCTTCATTCTCCTCCTCTCCCCTTCATCTTCACCTCAATCTCTTGCTCATCTTCTCCTTCCTCTCCTCCACCTAACTCCCTCTTTCCTCAACTTCTCCCTCTGCCCCTCATCTATATCTCACCTCCTCCCCTCCTTTTTACCTCATGTGCCCATATTCTTCTACTTTCCTCCATTTCCATCCTCGTCATCCCTTCCTCCACCTATCTTTCTCCTTCTTCGACCACCGCCTCATTTTAAGGTCGACTCCCCCCAAAGTTGTTCGCAAGAGTCACACCGAAGTTAACAAAAAACAACTACAAATTAATACATAGCATTAAGTTAATAAAAATAACTAAATACTTTGTCCACTAAAAGTTAACAAAAACAGCTTAAGTTGACAAAAGTCAACTTAAGTTAATAGAAAATAATTGAAGTTAACAACCAATAGTTAAAGTTAACAGTTATTTTTTTGCCAACTAGCGATTTTTTGTTAATTTCAACTTTTTGTTAACTTTAATTAAGTTTTCTTAACTGCAAATGTTGTTTACTTATCTTAATTATCAGTTGTTAATTTTTATCAATTTTTGTGACCTAAAATTACTTTTTAACTTCGGCGCAACTTTGTATGAAGAACAATGACGGAGGAAGAGAAGGGGCAAAGGAGGATAGAAGTAGAGGTAGAGGCAGAAGGAAGGAGGAGAAAGGGGGGAGGTGCATGGGTGGAGGTGGAGGAGAGAAGGCAAACAATAGTTGGAGGAGAGAAAGATGAGAGGAAAGGTGAAGATGGAGGAGAGTAGAGATGGAGGAGGCCGAGGAGGAGAGAGGATAGGGTAGGTGGAGATGGAGATGGAAGAGGACAAGAGGTGTTTATAAAGATTAAATTTGAGGACGAGACCAAAGGTTGGGGAAGATGGATGAGGGAGAAGGAGAGGAGGGAGGAGAGCGAAGGTGAAGAAAAACAAAGAGGTGAGAGGTCAAAGATGGTAGAGAGCTGAGCGGTTACGAAGGAGGGTGTTTTGGGGAGAAAAAGTGGACACAATGGCCACATTAAAGCATGCTAGAAATAATAAAACTTTAGTTAATGGGGTTTTTCACCCTTGACTTTTTTCAAGGGCAAAGGAAGAACAAAAATTTGAGACAATGGAGCTTGAAGCAATTTTCCATGCGTACCTACATTCCTCTGATATCATGTCAAAAGGACCTCGCTACCACTATTGTGTATCTTAAAACACTAAGATCTAGATCAATTTACAAATCATGATGCAGAAAGAAAACCACGAGGGAGAGTTTCTATAGAGAGAAGGGCTTGACCCAATAGGCTAAGAATCGGTGCCCAATATTGGCCTGATATAGTAGTGTGAGGATAGTACCTACTATGTAGACCTATCCTATTTAGGCATTTACCATATAGAGTTTGTATTCAGATTATTATCCATATTTGGATTTAGTGAAGGAGTACAAATCGTTAGATAATGTATTCACACTATGTATATTAAATTTGGACTAATTTTAGAATTAGCATTTGAGAGGTTTTCTCTTTTTGTACCTCATGTTTTGATTAGTGAATAATCATTCCTCATTTGTCTATGAGCATAAACTAATGGCCTTTGTGAATGTTTTGGAGATTGGAGGTGAGTATGCTTGGAACGAGATGTACTTAGGAGTCATAGAATGGATCAAACATCATTGAGATAATGGTGGATACCCTTAATGTAAGAAATATAACAAAGCTTTCATCGCAGGGCTACACATAAAATGAGAGAAGTTAAACGTAAATGCAAAGTTTATAGCGAGATGTGGATCAAATGTCGAATTCATATGGAGTTCACAGCTAGGCATGTTTTAGAAGTTAAGGAAGATTATTGAGGATGATGAATTTGGCTGTGAAAGCCTTATATAAACCAAAATAAACAAAGCGACAAAATAATAAATGTGATAGTTATGATGATTCTACCGCAATGGTCTTCAACAATGGCTATCAAAGTGAAAGGAGAGTTGTACATGCTAGCATGTGCATTGATTGCCAACAAGCTAAGGAGACAAAGCTAATAAAACACTAATATACCAGTTATCACTTGTTCACTTATCTAAGAGCTTGCATGAACTTGAGTTAAAGATGGCAAACTAGATTAGTGTAGACAAGCATGAATCATGGTGAAAATAGAGCGTGTGATTATAAATTAACGAAAAGGGAGGATCAAAATCTATAATATTAAAATTGTCGAATATATCAAAAGATAAGAAATGGTGTTTATTTAAGGATGGATGTTTTAAATCAGCATGTTTACACTTCATACATTATATCGCTTCCTATATAACCTACTAGGCAAGTTTCACTTCGTAATGCGAGAAAAGGCTAAGCAAGGTTACAGAAAGCGCTAGGCAGCCTCAGCGTTGAACCCGACGCCTAGAGCCTAGGCAGAAGCCTAGGTACTTTCCTATTTTTTTAGTTTTTAATTACAATTATTGATGGTAAATGTCAATGTTATAGAAAGCTTAGGTGTTCGTCTGACACCTAGACAGATTTCTTAAGTAGTGATGCAGGATGTTTGTTGTTGGTAGGGAGAGATAGAGGAGGTGTTCATAGTTGGAGTTTGGAGAAGGTTGGAGGTAGTGGAGGCTGCAATAGAGGAAATCATGATCAATGCCTAAAAGGTGCAGTATGTGTAGACAGACCATGCTCTCTTAGGCGCTCTGAAAATCTTGATCGATAGCCTAGGTACCACCTAAACGCTAGGTAGGCAGCCAAAGTATCGCCTAGGCCTAGGCGTACCCCTAGGCGAGCTAGACAGATATTTTTTAAAACATTGAGGCTAAGGTAGCGAGAAGATTGGAAGGATCTCCAATAAGAATGAGGATAGTGCCCTAAGGGAAAATTAACTAGCATGATAAATGTTGATGCCTTGAATATTGGAAGCAAACTCAAATTTGAATTCTCTTTTTATCACACTTACCTTGTGATAATTAGGTTCGTAATTCACCAACCTATTAACCAACTATTGCACCTATGTGTCTAATCCACAATAGGATAGGATTCATTATATAAGCAGGGTTAGGTTGTTGATGAGAAGTGTAGAAGAGAAAATGAAATGAGTAGTTGGAGAAAGAAGAGAGGTTTTTAACGCTTCTTTCATTTGTGTATACAGTTGGTATAGTGAGATTAAAGAGTGATCTCTATTGTTGTAATCTCCTTTTGTTATTAGAGGATTTCTTTGTTGTCTTCGTCTTTGGACATTGGTCAAGATATTGACAAAATCACATTAACTCCTTTGTGTGTTGTTCTCTTTGTTTTTACTATGTTTATATGACTATGTTATTCCTCTACTTTGTATAGATATCTTTTGTATCGGATAAGTTCACCACTGAAACAAACTAGTAGTAGAGCTTCGGTTCAATATTGTTGTGCATTCGAGATGTCTTTGACAAAATACAAGATAAAGAAGTTGTTGGGAGGAACTATTTCAATCTAAGTTGCATGGAAGCAGTGCAGTGCAGGGACACGGCTATATATATATATATATATATATATATATATATATATATATATATATATATATATATATATATATATATATATATATATATATATATATATATATATATATATATATATATATATATATATATATTGAATTAATAATGTATATAAGATAACTTTTTCTCTACTTCACGTGTCATTAGAATTAAAATTTCGATCACATTTTTAAGTTTCTTTTATCATATTGATTATCATAAATTGAAAACTACTCATTTTTTACTAGACATCCAAACGATCCATTAACTATATAGTTTTGAACTTGGGTATTGATTGAAACGAGTGCGATCTATATCTAACTAGTTTCAAGAAACGGATGTGAAGTGTAAGCTATACGTCCAAGAAGTCAAATGGTATGTTTGGATGGAGGGTAATGGGGGGTAGGGGAAGGGAAAAAGAGAGTTACTCTTGTTTGGGAGTTTTTTTTAAGAGAGGAAAGGGAGGGTAAGGGAGGGAAAGGGAGGGAAAAAAGGCTTAAATTTGTTCCCCTCCAAATTGGGGGTAGAGGGGAAGGGAAGGAAAGTAAAATTTCATAATGAAAGAGACATCTTGACCCTCTATCATAATAAACCAATGGCTAAGATTCATTTACTTTCATTCCCTTCCCATAATTAGAACTCCCAAATAACATAATTTAAGTTCACCTTCATTCCCCTTACAAAACTCCCAAACAAAATATTATATTTTCTCTTCTCTTCCTTCCCTTTCCTTTCCCTACCTTACATTTCCTTTCCTTCCCTTAGTGAACTCTCAAACATAGCAAACAAGTGTTTTAAATTAACACATATATCGCATAATTGAGTACATATTGTAATAAATGCATGCATATATTCAAGAAGTGTCCATGAAGTTTGGATACGGGAAAGTGTCGGGTATGTGTCCGGTACGGGTACGGCTTCATTATAGAAGTACCCGGGTAACATAGATTTCAATCCACCATTCCAAAAGCAATTGAACAGTATCAAAATCCATGGCATGCAGGCCTTTGATGAATGCTTTGTTTGCTTTGAGATTTCATTGCATTGCATGGGTTAGAGCCCGATGTGGAGCCCACGAGATGTTATACTTGATCCTCATGTAACTTGATCCATCACAGGTAAGAGCTCCCTTGGGTACACATGCTATTGCACTTGACTGTGGTGTGACTTCGTTCTTGTGAAGTGTTAAGTTGGAACCTATCTACATTAGTCACTAAGTTGCGATATTTCGATTCGAGTTGGACGCAACTTGACCCGAGCCAAGATAGAGATTTGTCAGGAGTGTTTCGCATCTATTAGCTAGTTAAGCCCGTCAAGGGTTTACAGGGAGACAACAAGAAAGAGAAAACTTGTAATGTTCAAGTCAAAATGGAGGTTTCTTGATGACTTGAATATTGGAAGCAAGCTCAAGTTTGAGTTACTTTTCTTATCACACTTACCTGGTGATAATTAGTTTCCTATTTCACCAACCCAGTAGCTTCATTATTACACCTAACTACTTGTCTAATTCACATAAGGATTGACTTCATTATATAAGGAGAGTTAAAGAGTGTTGATAAAAAGTATGGAAGAGAAAATGAAGTGAGGAGTTAGAGAAGACGAGAGCTCTTGAATGTTTCCATTTGTGCAATCCTATAGTAGGCTTGAGTGAGATTAGAGAGTGATATCTTTTATTGTAATCTCCTCTTTTGATTAGTGAATTCACCTGTTATCTTTGCCCGTGAACGCGTGGACATAGGTCAAATACTAATTAAACCACGTTAAATCCTTGTGTGTTGTTCTTTTTGCCTCTGCTGTGTTTATTAGGTTTCGTTATTCATCTACTATATGTATAGACTCTTGTGTTATAAAAGCTCATCACTGCAACAATAAGAACTAACCCTGATAAAGCACTCTAGCGGCACTCAACAGATGGAGACACATCATTTTTCTCATGTTGTGTTATAATTTTCTCCATACAGCATGGTTTACAACATGGTTCACAATTTTTCCTAAAAAACAATGGCAAGCATAAAGTAATGCTGCCAAGTGCTAAGAGGGCATTTAATGCTAATTTATAAAGAACATTTTCCAAGATGTTTCTATATAAGAAAAATCAACAAAATGTCAAAGAAACCAATAAACATGTTGTTAGATGATCTTAACCACTGTTGTAAATAGCAGTAAATAGCTCCGCTATAGCGGCGCTAATAGCGTTAGCGGTCCCTTCCCGCGACGCTATTGCCCGCTATCGGTGACATTGCGTAATATGCGATTTCGCTCGTAAAAACGGCCAATAGCGCACCATATCGGTGAATAGTGGCGATTGCGAGCAAAATCCTTTTTTTTTACCGCTATGTAAAAGCAATTTGAGGTTTATTTTTTAAAAATTAAACTCGACTTGCAACCACTGCATCCCACCGCCTCCCGCGATTTTTTGACCGCTATTTAAAAGCAATTTGAGGTTTATTTTTTTAAATTAAACCCGACCCCTAACTACCGCCTCCCGCGATTTTCGGCGTACTCCAGCCACCTCCCATAGCATCCGGCACCTCCCTTAGCACTTCCTCTCACCTCCTCTTGTTGTGAGCTCCTTCTACGATAGTCCTCTCACCGCTCAGCTCATCTTCTCGAAGACGATGACTCTTTGACTCATTCTCCAGTCGTCTTCGGTATTATATGACGGTTACATGTCTATTTCATATTTAGGATCTTATTAAATTATTAAATATGCACTTTTAGACTTTCGAGATTTTTCTTTAATTTTTTTAAAAAATATTTATACATATCTAAATTAGACCGCTATTTAACTTTGCGCTTTTTACCGCTATTTTGCCGCAATAGCCCCAAATAGCCTTAGCGATGCCTCACCGCTACGCGACGCTATCCTCTATCGATAACCTTGATCTTAACTACCAAATATAGTTCATTTATGAGAAACCTACAGAGAGCCAAAAGGTAATGTATGACAGATTAGCAGCAACATCAACAACAATAGTGCTTTTATCCCAAAATTTCAGGGTTGGTTATATACATTAGGCAAATAAAATTTTGGGCAGTCAAAAATTGGCCTTTTATTTTAATAAAACAAGGCAAATGTTCTTTTATCTTACAATCTCTTGCAAAGTGTTCGATAAAGAAATTATTCATTCTTTTTCACATCCAGGAACCATCCATGACATCTTTAGGAAATTGGGAATTATCTAAAGGAGGTTCAAGTTAATTAACAAACCTGAAGAATTCTAGCATCAACTATGATTCTGAGAGATCTAGGCAGACAATTGATTATCCTCAGTGCTGGTTGTACTGTTGCAGTAACTAAAGTTACAACGATCTTGTTCAAACCAGATAAAATACAGTATGGCATAACAATGTAGGATATTAATAATATTAACAAATCCACGATACTAATCTTTCACTGAGACATAGCTCAGTCGTAAAGCAGGGAGTTGAAATACTGATTGTCTCAATTGTAAAACCGAGCTACAATTCTTGTTCTCAAGGGAAGAGGAATCAACAAAGAATCCACAGGAAATTTGAAGACAGCCAAAAGAGGAGGAAGGTTAACGCTAACATTATTTACATCAAGCACATACATATTTTGGTTTTACGTACAGATAAATGAACGCAAAGAAGAATATCAGACATTTTCGCGTTAAACACAAGCGCACCTATTATCCATCCTACAAACTACACATACGGAAAACTTTATAATGAAAAAGAACACCTATTGTAGGTTTAAGGAGAATACATCTTATTGATGGCTTGAATCCAAGTCCTGGACTTTCCCAGTCAAAATAAACTTGCATGACCCTAGTAGCAAATGAGACATTTTTTCACCTCCACTTCCATTATCCTTAATCCTCCATAATTCATTGACACCTCGCTGTTGACTTGTGAAAGGCCCGTTTGCATTATATAAAAAATTGCTAGAAATTTTGTCTTGCAGTTATCTCCAAATAGGTTTAAGAATACCCATTCATATGGTAGTTCAATTCTTTTAGATTTCTTATCTGTCTTTTTTGCACAGTTACAAGGTTGTCCTAACCAAAGTAGTATTCGATTAAGTTTCCTAATCAAGTTACAAGAAATATAAGGGTTATTAATCAAAAAAGGGGGGCTGATAAATATAGGTTGGTGAGCCTTTGCATCTTTATCAATCATATACTAAGTGCCACGGGATTTCTAGGGAATTTGCATCAGAGCTTCTGCAACAGGGATTTCTTTTCTGAGAGATCCCTAAGGGGAGCATTGGTGAGCTTTTGGGGGTGACCCCAATTAACATGCCTAAACAGTTTTGTGTTGATCTTCTCTTTTCTCTTCTTATTTTCATTGTATTTTCTCTTTCTATTACTTTCCGCTTTCATATCTTCATTGTGCAATCTTCTATAATTGGTATAAGATTCCATGATTGAAAATCAATTTTGATTGGATACAATTGATCCACCGGATCGATACATGCAAGAAATGTGGTTAGGTATGTCAGATCATAGAATCATTTGGATGCAAACATATGACAGGATAATGACCACAGGTCATAATTACTTGACAACATAATCATATGCTGCGACTACATTCAATTTGTGTATTAGAGCCGGTTGGCTTGATATTCTAGCAAAGATGATGAAATTGAATTACTCAATTAACAAATTTCACACAGCTAATTTACTGTTTCAAGAGTTGCTTAAAGAAATTGAGATAATAAGCTCTAAAATAAGTAGGCAATTTGAAAGTTGCAGGCATGAAGAATTTAAACTTGTGTACTCTTCTAAATTCAATGAATTGAGAGGCATGGAATATAATGTCGAAATAAGTTTCTATTCACAGGTAGAAATAGTATTATCTGTTAAACTGTAATTGAGTTTCTAGTTTCTATTCACAGGTAGAAATAGAACGATCTATTAAACTGTAATTGAGTTTCCAGTTACATCTGAATTGATAAAAATAAGGGGAAAAACAAATGAATGAAATGAAATAAGACATAAAGCATGGAATTTTTATTTGAATTCTCATTACCTTATGATAGAGAGTTTTTCAACGAAATTGCATTAAAAACCGTGATGCAAACTGTATTCAGATTTTTTTTCTTTTCGGTATTTTTGTAATAACCAAATAAAGATACTAATCTCCAAAGCAACTCAACTTTCCCTTTCCTCTTCCACATTTGGTACATGTATATTAACATAAATTTCAGCACATAAGGAAATTATCAGCTAACAAACGAATCATACCTCATATTCTCTAGCAATGAAGTGAAGACTAGCTGCATGATTAACACTTTTAAGGATGTGGCACCAAAACAAAGAACTCTCGGAGTTGATAGCAGGCATTTGTATATCAGCCCTTTGCAAACAAGGCATATCACCTTGAAAATTCCCCAGTCTTTCTGCAACCTCAAGTGTGAAATACTCAAGAATAGGACAAGAAACACGTACTTCAGTACAACGGAGGAAAGTGAGCTGCAATTTTTTAAGACTGCACAGAGAAACATTAAGAACCTCAAAGTGCACACCACCAAGAGCCAGGTCTTCTAAATTGCAACAGTTAGAGATGATCTCCCCTATAGAATCCCCAGGAATTAGATTGCTAAAAACTATATTTAGGGTTCTAAGGTTCCGAAAACAATGAGTACGGGGTTCTGGCAGCTGAAGAGGCTGAAAAAGAAATGCCCTTAGATTCAAAGACTCAAGGGACTGGCAGTGATAGAGATGTTCAAGTATCTTGGCCTCAGTTTCCCAGTTAAGGTCGATCTCAATTTCTTGAACACCGTGAGAGACTGCATAATCAACCCACGAGCTAACACAATCATTTCCCAGATTCTGATCAGAAACAACAGAGAATGTCCTGACCTGGGACGAGCTGCGCTGCTTGAGAACCCAATCAATGAAGTGCACATCATTCGGAGATGTTAATACAAACTTTAAAGATGGAACGGAGGCCCAAATATTGCAGAATTTCTTTGAGAGGATACAGGTTTTTACAGATTCTCTCGTCAAGAGGAAGGAGAAGATGTGTTGGATGATGAAGTCATGGAGGGAGCACAGACTGCTCGTTCTCTGGCTCTCCATGGGAAAAATTGGGCGAAGGGGAATAGAATTAAGAAATCTGGACTTAGTGAATAGAAGGGTTTGCTGAAAATACTCAACAACCAGACATTAAGGCTAGATTTGCAGAAGAGAAGAAGAATGACGACACGAGGAGCATGTGAACGAGTAACGTACCAGCCTGTAACAACTTGTCTGACACTAATACAGTCAAAATGGAAAAAGAGAAAGCATTAATTCGAGGAAAAGAAAGGAAATGGGAGAAAAGATACAGTGTACCTCCCCATGCATTCAGAAAAACAAGACAAATTATATGGGGCCCACAAGCTTCCTAGAACAGCAGCCAGGCATTTCTCTCTTCTTTTCAGGTGCAGTGCATACCGAGGAGAATGTAACGGGTACTTTTGCATGCCATGTAAGGAGGCTATCAGAAGCCTGTAAGCTTGATATTATGGTTACCTGAGGAACAATAGTAGACCAAAACATAAAGTTGCTCATTTCCGCCCTCAGATAACATGCTATTCTTCTTATCTGCAGAAAATCTGATATTTATAACCCAATAGGCAAGTAAAAGAGATTTTTTATTAATACCAAATTGAAATAATTAAAAAATTTGCATTGCTGATTATCATCAATATTTCAATAATATTGTTAAATTTCCAATAGAAATGGAAACTTTAGAGGTGGGAAACAAAATTTTAAATTTAAGCTAAAACACTGCCTTTTCATTTTTGACCATGTAGCGAACTGATCATATGCCATAAATTCCTGAAGGATATAATGTCCACATGTTAATTTATACTGATGAATTGTAACAGATATAGCTATTAGACGTTGGCTCCAAAATATAGGGATCCACAACATTGATCTGTATATAATAAAAGTATATAATAATAAATAAATAAATAAATCTTTCTTGTGTTCTTTTAGTATTTGAACTCAAATTGCCTGCTACAATTACAGAACTTGTGAGCTTCTTTCTGCTAAAATAGGTCACTGACTGAGAGACTGGATTATGGACCCCCATTTGGTTTTTGGGTTTAAGAAGTACGAAGTCATGCAAGGTTTCTTATTAGGTCACCTTAAGAAAATCAGCCCTTCAAAATTGTGGACCCCTTTTCTATTTCCTTTTACATTATTTATTTCTATTATGGACGCTTTGTCCTTAGTTGAATGTAGAACTATTGAACTATCTACTTGTCCCATAAGCAAGCTCATAGAAATTCGACGTATCAGAAAATGCCTTAATGCCTTGCATTGGTCAAGGATTGTGCCCACCATAATAGATTATATTGCAGCAACTAAGAAGCCTCAGAAGATGATACCTCATCTGTACTACATTACTCTGAGGTTTTTCTTCCCGGCAGGTCGTTAAAAGCTTATCAACTTTATCTTTGATTGAAGATGGTATCCATGCATTCATTTGAAACCTTCTTCCCCTTACCAATTACAGCATTTATAGTTCTTTCCTACAGTAATGCCATTGTCGAGAATCCAATGCTTGGAAACATTCTAGCGGTTTCTTCTACACAACTTTATACTATTAGTCTATTATCACGAATATAATTGGCAGACTGTGAAAGCCGCCAAGTGATTCCTTGATCATTCCTCAGTCCTACCAAACTAAGGTGGTATCGAGGAGATCTAAGACTCTTGAACTTCTAGGCAACTTTTGTGGTCCAATTTTACTTGATGCAACTAACAACCAACACCTATTTGTTCTTACAATAATTTCATAAACCTTTAGCATGAAAAGGTTAGTGTATTGTTTCTAATATAAAGAGGAAGAAGTGTTATTTCCACTACTTCTAAAAATTTGAAAAACAAATATATACATACATACATACATACATATATATATATATATATATATATATATGAAAAAATGTATATGGTGACGACCCATTTTGCAAAATGGCTGCCCATTCAATGTCATGAGCCCCCTCTAGTCACATCGGGTGGGGCTCACATGGCAAAGGAGCGGCACCATACCAATATCCTCATATATATATATATATATATATATATATATATATATATATATATATATATATATATATATATATATATATATATATATATATATATATATATACTTAAGTTGATAGAGCCCTTTGTCCACCAACTTTTTATCCATTGATTTTGCATTGAGATTTATGCTAGCATGTGATAAAAATAAATGCACAAATCTCAAAGATAGCATTGATGTGTAACACAAATCTCAAAGTATAATGAAGGGATAGAAAGTTTAGTGGACAAGTGCTCTATCCACTTAAGTTTATAGAACTTTACTCTATATATATATATATATATATATATATATATATATATATATATATATATATATATATATATATATATATATATATATATATATTACTTCGCTAGGGATGAGCATAGTTCGGTTCAAACCGAACAAACCGACTGAACCGGCCGAAGTTTGACAGTTCGGTTCGGTTCGGGTCGGTTTGAAGTTTTTTCAGCCCGAACCGACCGAATTGTGTTACCAATTCTAATTGCTATCGCTTCCACTTAAACCCGACCCATCATAGTTCATATAGAGTTACTTCGCAGTGGCCTAATATCTTTTTCTCTCACGCAACCTAATGGTGACGAAATATCCCGACAACGGTGTCCTCTCTTATTCTAGGGCTTCTCATCATCTCTAGTTCTCTACCTCTCTATTCTCTATTCGCTTCTTCTACTTTCGACTAATCCACTTTGGAGGTAAGAAACTTAAACCCTAATGTTGATTCTAACCTTTTCTTGATTTTTTTTCTCGATTGATGCACATAGTGCAAGAGAATTGTACCCAAGTGAAAACCGAACAAACCGACCCGAACAGAACCGAACCGACTTGAATCGGTTCGATTCGGTTTTGAATGATAGGCAGTTCGGTTCGGTTTGGCAAAATTTGGCCAAAACCGAACCGACCGACCGATTGCACAGCCCTAACTTCCGCTTCCGCTACTTCATAGTGCATAATTTAGTTTACTACTTTGATCTACTTCTTACTTCTATTTCTTTCAACAAACGGGCCTTAATGAAACTATTAGCTAGGAGCAAACTTCATTCTTCAAAGTTGAGCATAATTGTGGCTTTTTTTGGGGAATAAATGTTAGGCATAATATCATTCTTAAACTATATGTGTGTGCATGTCCACATGCGTGTACATGTGTTAGGGCAGTTACTTTTATGAATTGGTCCTTCATAAAAGGCATGCTTGACTCTTTTCAGGTTTCCAATGCATGGATACTGTAAATAATGCTTACAGTTAGTCTAGTGTCATAAAACATTTTTGGTTAATAAAATGCTTGCATTGTTAGAGCTCATAACATTCTTACAGGTTAAGAAATATTATATCATACAGATATGGTGAGAAGGATGAATTGAAGTAAATTGACAAGCTTTAGTCATTGATTGTTGAGAAATATCAATTGTTCAAAACCAAGAAATTAATGGCATATTCTGTGAATTAGATTAAGGAGGAAAAATATCAGGCAACACACAGTGAAAAATGCTTTTGACCTGATGAAAGCAACTACCTTTTTTTACTTTAGATTGATCTTTTCCTCATTATGGTTCCACTCATTAAGAATGAGATACCTATATATGCATGGTGCTCGTTGGTCCTGCATCCTAGGTCTTAGAAATATAATTTGTAAAATTTGTAATGTACTCAATCAAGGTGAGTAATTTCATAAAGCTTCTAAATACTAATCAAATTTGGAAATTTTGCAAATTGATCATTATGGAAGAGATTACTATAAATCAAGGTTTTAGAAATTGCCAGGTACTGTACTCACTTCGTTCATGTGGGAGTCCCTTGGGTCGTGACATTAAAATCTTATTGATAAAATACGAATTTCTTTTCTACCCTTGTTCTATCTTAAAAAAAACTGATTCTGAAACCCAAAGTTGCATGGGTACAGGTATGGGTACGGGACACGAAAATTTTGTAAAACGGAGGGTACGGGGACATGTATATTTATATGTGTTAAAATTAATAATTTACATAAGATTGATATTGATTTTTCATTTATATACGATTGATGTATAAGAAATAGATGTTAAGTGTAGAATATACGTGTATGAGGATTGTTTTAAATTAAAACATGTATTATATAATTGAGTATATGCCTGAATAAACATATGCATATATTCCAGAAGTGTCGAGGAAGTTCTGGTATGAGTACGGGTACGGGTACGTATCGGGTATGGGTACGGCTTCCAATTTGAAGTACCTAGGTAACATAGCTGAAACCCTTATGCATTTAACATTTCAGATTGGCATTCAAAAATGTCAATCCCACAACTTGCCAGAATATTAGTCGCCAACCAAGAAACAGGTTTGCTTTCACACAATAACAATTTGATATAGATGACTTGGATTTGAATAAAAGAACCAACATGGCTATGAAATTGTGCACATCATTCAATATTTCTAGCTTCTAGCAAAGTGCATATATTTGTGTAAGAGAGAGGATTTCTTTTAAAAAAAAAGAGAGATAACACATATACAACATTTGAGCAGAGATTTTGTACTACATATAAGCTATTTGAACATATCATATCTCAAGCTATAATCAGATAGTTATGGTTGATAAGAATTTTAAAAGATATTATGATGCAAGTTTTAGTAGCATGAAAAACTTTCAGAAAGTGGGATTGACAGCGTTCATTTGCATTAATGTCAGTGAAATTTCAAGAAACTAGGATCACAGATTTCCAAATTGGGTTCAGTCCTCTATATGTGTAGTAACTTGATGTACTAATTTATCCTCAAATACACTATCTTTTCGCTGAAACATGTTTATCAGAAACCAAAATGATTACTATCTTCATTTATTAGTTTTGTGATCTTGAGTAAGTTCATACAGTTTTTATTCATTAAACAGGACTTCATGCCTGTGGACCTGTGGTCTTTAAAAGTAACCCCTAAGCTAACTACATATTACCTAAAAATTCTGACGATTCCTAGAGTGCTTTAGGACAAAAGCAAGCATAAATGTTTTTTAAAGAAAGAACATGACAAAGAGAAACCCAGGGATCATTAATGACTCTACGCAGATAACCACATACGTTACACATTCAATTGCATGCTTATTCAATGGCTAAATTACCAACTGGTACTTTTAGTATAACACATTTTTTGATTTGGTATTTTTAGTTTCTCCTGCAACATTAAGGTATTAATATCCAATTTCTGCAGCGGCCAAATTACCAAATTGGTATTTTAGTAGGGCACACTTTCCAATTTGATATTTTCTGTGAAAAATCAGTATTACCACCTTGATGTTATCAGAGGAACTACAAATACCAAATTGGCAAGTGTTTCCTACTAAAAATACCAATTTGGTAATTTAGCCCGTATTCACTATGTTTGCACAGTAACATGCTAAATGCCATCTATAAAAAGAAAATTTTCTTACTTGGCATTGGATCCACATGTAGATATCTAACATGATTTCAATTACAAACCTCATCACCCCCTTCAGAAACTCCTTGTCAACCAATTTTAACCAGGAGATGTGGCTTTCCTCGATACAAGGGTTTTCAACATAAGGGCCTTAAAGCTTTTCTAGCATTTTGTGGATTTTATCAAGATCAGTATAGAAACCTTTTTAACAATGCCAAATATATGAGAAAATACGTTGAGCTGTATCCATGCAAACAGGCTCAAAATAAATTGAGAAAGATTCATGGAAGATATACTAATTTAAAAAACTAAGTTTAATGACACATGTCTATAACTACACTAAACCAACCAACAGAGTTCTAATGAGCATTGCCACTTCACCCCCCACACACTTACATTGGAGGCCAGAAAGCTGACAAATTCAATGATTTTGCTGATATCATCTTCAACATTTACGTTGCAGATCTTCACACCCATGAGATTAAGTAGAATTTTCAGAGTGAGTACTTTCGACTTCCACTGTAGTCTTATCCTCACAGCAACACACAAGCTACAGAAAGCAAAGCAGAATATTCAGTTGATTTAAAAAACCCAAAACACCAGGACTTTGCCAAACAATTAGAGTCTTACCTCGAAGTTTATCCAAAGAAGTTCGAGATTTCCCGATTTGTGGAGTGTCCTTAAGCAAATTAACAATGAACGCAACGTTGTCATTATGAAAGCATGTGCCTAATTGCAAAGTCGACAGATTTGGGAATGTTGGCAGGCGTTAGTCTTGTCTAGTAGATTCCCTGTTGAGAACTGGAATAACTGCCATCAGTGAGGTCCAACCAATCTTAAGCAAATAAGGAACCGTTGTAACTACAGAAACTAAAAAGGAAACAAAGAGAGAAGAAAAATTTATAGTAAACAGAAATACAGGTGTAAATTTGATCCAAGATGCTGCATCCAAATGTTTAATAAGGGCCTACACATAAAATTTCCTTTTATTGAAGCAAAAAATAGTTCCTTGTTTCTTTTTTCGAGTGAATAACATAGTACGAGCTTTTACTGCACACAAACAATGCCTGAAATGGTTAATACACGGAAATTCAAATTTGCAAACAGAATCAAGTAGCTGATGGACAGAAACACAAAAGAAAGAGAATTTGATGCCAATGCAGTGGTTAATGCATGCAAACAATGTCCATATTTCACTTTCCAATTACATAGGTTGAAGGGCTGACAATGCAATAGAATAAGCAGTTGATGCCGATGTTGTAGAGCTCAGGTCACTAAAAGTGTTGTGTACCTTCAACGCTATGATTCTGGATAAACTTGATGTCCTGACACAAATCATGATGCAGAAATAAAAACATGAAGGGGGTTTCTATAGGAAAGGACTTTATCCGATAGGCTCAAAACCGGTAACTAATATTCAACTCATACAGTGACGCAAGGACTCTGTTCCTATGATATGGAAATATCCTATTTTAGCACTTCCCCGTATAGAATTTGTATTCAGATTCTTATATGTGCATCTCGCTAAAGAATGTAGTCGCCTATGTATATGAAATTTGGAGTGTATTTGGAATTAGGATTCGAGAGACTTTCTATATTTATAACTCACACTGATCAGTGAATAATTTACACCCCACTTTGTCCTGAGGATAGGCTACAGGGGACTGTATATTTCTTCCTTTTATCTTATCAGTAAATCCTGTGTTCATGTTATCTTTTTGTGGTCCAAAAATATGTTGCAACAAAAACATTTCCAAATATCTACCATTTTCTGCGGGTACGATGCATATAAAGAAACAAGTTTAGGGAGACATAGAATTTCAATTTGATACAAAGAGACAATATAGCTATGTCCTCTATAATTATTGTTTTCTGAAATGTTGCGTGATTTGAGGTCAAGTTTCCATCTTAAAACAACTGGTTTCAACATAGTTCAAATAGAAAGAGTAAATATAAGAGATTAGAATGAGAAGGGAATAAATATAGGAGAGATCCATTCCACAACATGGTGCCATTGTTCCAATGGATGAGGTTATAGGAGCTTGAACGGTCATAGGTATGATGTTTTCAATATTGGAGCTAGAAGGGTGTGCTTTAAGGGTCCAAAAAAATATACGTATCCCTAGATATATCTTTATCCATATCCGGTAGGACAGAAATATGAATACTAAATATCTATACTTGACAGGATATAGGTACAGATATATCGTGAAATATCCAGATCCGTATCCGAATATATGTCCATCATACAGCCTCAATTGCTTTTACCATTAGGTTAACGGATTTGAGGTTAATTTTGATGATGTGAAGATCTTATCATAGATTTTCAGATACGCCAAACAAATTAATGGACTCTCTCCTCATATCACATAACCTATATATGTGTCAAAATCTTATCTGTTTTCCTCATATTCTTTTCACATCCATATTATTTGATTTATATCCGTATTCGATTTTGGCAGATATAGATTTAAGTTTTTCTTAACTTGACATATATGAACTCATATCTGCATCCATGATTGATAAGTAGATACGGATATGGTAAGTATCATATCCGATCTATATAGGATTCATTTCACCCCTAGTATGCTTGGAGCGAAATGTAGTTGGGAGTCAGAGAATCGACATCACTCAGAAAATGGAGGCTACCCTAAATGCTTACAAGGTACAAAAGCTTTCTCCGTATTAATAGAGGAATTTAGCGCTCTATATATAACAACAGCAGTACTGTAGATGCAAAATTTATTGGATTGCTTGTATCTCTATATATTACTGTCTTCTAATCAATAATAATCATCTGAGTATTTCATTGTATTATCTTCTATAGTTGGTAAAAGATTCCATAGTTAAATAGATCAATTTGATTGGATAAAACTTCATCCATTGGATCGAAACATACAAGAAATGTTGTTAGGTATGCAGATATAGAATCCATTTAAATCCAAACATATAGCAGGATAATGACCATAGGTCATAGTTACTTGACAACATAATCACATGCTATACCATCACTCAGCTAGTGTATTAGAGCTATTTGGCATGATACAAGCTACAATGATGAAGCTTGAATTATTCAATTAACACATCTTACACAGAACCTAATAGTTATATATGACTTTTCAAGATTAATATGCCAGCTCCTATGTTTTCTAAATAGTGAAAATAAACATACAATGCAAGTTCTCCTGGTCAAAGACTTAGATTCCTACATGCACCAGAATGAGCCAGTTTCTTCCACTTTCAGTGCCTTGCGCCTCTACTTGCCCCCTTTCTATCATAGGTTTACCTCTTACATCACAGACTAGAAGGTAAAAAATATGCTCTTAAGACATGCTCATCAAAGCATTTTGTTATTTTCTTTCCAGTGGCAGCTCAAACATTTTATTTGATATGTGGATCATCTTTGCGGACTATTCAAAAGTAATCGGTGTTCAAACAGCAATTCAACGAAATAGAGACAGTATGCTCTAATAAGTAAACTTCAAAGTTGCATGTTTGTGCTTCTAAATTCAAAGAATTGAGAAGCATGGACATTATGTATTATGGAAATAAGTTTCTTAATTTACAAGTAGGAATAGAATAGCCCACTAAAATGTATTTTTAGTTTCTAGTTACATCTGAGTTGATAAAAAATTAATAATGAGGAAAAGACAATGAAATGAAAGAAGGCATGAAGCATGAAATTTAATTTGAATTCTCATTATCATGTGGTAGAGAATTTTTCAATGATATTGCAAGAAATATTGTGATACAAACTGTAATCATTTTTTTCTTTTCAGTACTTTTGTAATAACCAGACAAACATACTAATCTCCTACAACTTACAAGCAACTCAACTTTACCTTCTTCTGAGGTTAAGTACATTTATATTGACATAAACATGGGTACTTACAGAAATTCCATATCAGGTAATAATGAATCATACCGTATAATCTACATAAATGAAGTGAAGACTAGATGCATGCATAACACCTTTAAGGACTTGGAGCCAATTCAAATAACTCTCAGAGTTGATAGCAGGCATTTCAATTTCCGCCCTTCGCAAGCAAGGTATATCACCATGAAAATGCTCCAGTCTTTCTCCAATCTCAAGTGTGAAATACTCAAGCACAGGGCAAGAAACAAGTACTTTGAAACAACGGAGAAAAGTAAATTCCAATCCTAAGACTGGGAGCAGAAATATTAATAACCTCAAAGCACACAGCAGCAAGAACTGGGGTTCTAGATTGCAACAGTTAGAGATGATTTCCCTATAGAATCTGCAGGAACTAGATTGCTAAGCACGAGGTCTAGGATTCTAAGATTGCAAAAATAGCAAGTACGAGGTTCTGGCAGCTGGAGAGGCCAGAAAAGAACTGCCTTTAATAGTCAAAGACCCAAGGGATTGGCAGTGATAGAGAAGTTCAAGTATCTCGGCATTGGTTTCCCAGTTAAGGTTGATCTGTACTTCTTGAATATTGTAAGCTACTGCATAATCGACCCACGAGCTAACACGATCATTGCCGAGGCTCTGATCAGAAACAACGGAAAAGTTCACGGCAGGAACAAAGGCCCAAGTATTGTAAAATTGTTTGGAGAGAATGCAGGTTCTGATGGATTCTTTTGTTGGGAGGAAGGAGAAGATGTGTTGAATGATGAAGTCATGGAGGAAGCTCAGATTGCTCCTTCTCTAGCTCTCCATGGCGAGAATAGGAGGAGGGCGAATAGAATTAAGAAATATGGACTTAATGAATGGGGAAAGGTTGAATGAACCGACATTAATAGGCTTGCTGAAGAGAAGAAGAATGGCGACACAAGGAGCATGTGACATAACCAGTAACGTTACTAGCCTGCAACACCTTTTGTCTGACACTAATACGGTTAGAATGAAACAACAAAAAGCATTAATTCCAGGGGAAAAAAGGAAATAAGAGAAAACATACATTGACCTCCCCCTGTATCCAGAGAAAGAAGACCAACTATATGGGGCCCACAAGCTTCCTAGAACAGCATCCAGATTTTTCTCTCTTCTTTTCAGGTGCAGTGCATGTCGAGGAGAAAGTACCGGATGCCTTTGCATGTCATAGAAGGAGATTATCAGAAGCCTGTGAGCTTGAAATTATGGTTAGCAGAGAACTATGTTAGGACAAAAACATGAACTTGCTCAGTTCCTCTTCCAGATAGGCATGCTATTTATTCTTCACATCTTCAGAAAGTTTGGTATCTAAAAATCAATAGACAAGTAAAGAAGATTTTTTTTTAATGCAATATTGTGATAATTAAATAATTTGCATTGCTGATAACAATATCATTGGTATTTCAATAATAGTGTAACTAGGTGACTCTTGCGGTAGAATTTTACTTGATGCAACTAACTATTCGTCATATATTTCTTCTTAGAATAGTTTCATAGACTTTATAAAAGGAAAAGGATAGTGTGTTATTGCTTCTAATAAATAGGAGTCATAAAACAATACGATCAATCTTATGTTCAAGACAAGAGAATCATACAATATATTACTTATATGGATCGTACAGTTGGGAAACATAAGAAACTATATGTGCAAAAAATAAAAATTGCAGAAATGAGAACGCTACGAGACTTGTGGATATACATTAAGAGATAGGATAAGAAATGAGTGTATTCATAGGAAGTTAGAGATTACTCCATTGAGTATAAAATGAGAAAGAATCGACTGATGGTTAGGCCACAAAATGCACAAATGAAGTGAGGTGATAAGATTAAATTAATGGAGCAAGGAAGACTAGAGGTGAGCTTAAGAGAATTTGGTTAAAAGTAATTAAGAAAGATATGATGGTGATTAATTTAGCAAAGGAGGTAAACAGAACTGAACAAAAAAAATTGATTCATGTACGCTGCCAAAAAATTTAGCATAAAAGGCTTTGTTTTTGTTGTTGTCGCTGCTGTTGCCGTGTTAATTTGATGAAGAAACAGTGATAAACATGGATGCATACACTCAGTTTTCATTTTGCACTATTTAAAAGAAGATTGGTGGGGGTGGGGGCTATGTGAAGTTAAACATCAAATGTCAAATAACAGTAAACTCCATTTCATATTATAAATAAGGAACAGAAACATATTATGTTCACTTCTGTTTATGACTGAACAAGGCACGATTGAATTTATGATCTAGATTCAGATAGGAGTTACCTATCTTATTAACCTACATAAAATGGAGAAATTTTTTTTAAAAGACCCTTTTTGCAATTCTATGAGCAAAATCAACCTCTTTGTGTTTTAATTAGCAAAATCGACCTCTTTTTTGTCGCGTCATCACGGCTGGCCAAAAGAGGTCGATTTTGCAAAATACAATGTTTGAAATACACAGGACTACTAATCCCATGTATTTAACAATAACTAATTACCGGCTAGTTAGATCTTTATGTGTAAACGGAACTACATAGAAGTAGTTAATTCTTAGTTAACAACCTCTAAATACACGGGACTACTAGTCAGTAGTAGTCCCGTGTATTTTGAAGATTATATTTTGCAAAATCGACCTCTCTATCTGGCCAGCCGTGATGATGTGGCCAAAAAGAGGTTGATTTTGCTAATTAAAACACAAAGAGGTTGATTGCTCATAAAATTACAAAACGGGCCTTTTTTAAAAATTTCTCCCAATAACATTGTATTGCATAATTGGTCTAGAACAATATAATGTTACAATAGCTTTTAAACACAATTAAAACTATTGCGGTCCTACAGATTCCTGATAATGTTTTTCGTGACCAAGTGGAAAGTAAAAATAAAATAAAAAATTACATTTTATGGGAGAAACCTCTGACCTGTTAGCAATCTTCTTTTCAAACAGTTCAGGAGGGAAATTTGAAGTCCATACGCCTCAGTGAATCAACCTCTATTGGCAGATAAATCAGCACACTGCTTGACTTAGCAATAGATAAGAGACTTTCAAGGAGTCAAAGATTCTCAAATATCTCCAGGCTTCAAGTAACCAAAAGCCCTAAGCAGGAGTTCCGTGCCTTGCGAGAGATCCATTATTAAAGCCCAAATATCTTAATCCAAACTTCTGAGTATCACATGATGCATATTCATGTCAATATTTCACACTTCACAGAAATCCTCTTATTGTGATTCACTTTCTGAAAGTTTCCAGTTTGTCACCTATTCTGTTGATTCACCTATGAAAGTCTCCAGCTTAACACCAAAATTTAGATGCTACGACATCTCCATCTTACATCTTTGTTTAAAAGGGTACCATCTTATGAATGAAAAAGAAGCTCCCATAGTTGTAGAAAGGGCCACCGCTTTAGAAGATACCAGTTTACAGAAATCAGAAATGACTACATGTGTGACTTTACTAAATGTCACTCCAAATGCCTCTGTACCTCAGAGAAATGCAGCCATTTGCAAATTAAATATTCAATATTTTGCATACCACCTTGACACATTATATGAAGGCGCCCTATAACCCAACAGCAGTCTCCTATAGCACACCTCCGGTAGTTAAGTCTTTGCACAATGAAGCTCTACAAACAAATCCAAGCCACTCTGTCTCAACCACTGTAAATTCAAAAATCTTAATCCTCTTCCAGCATAATCTGTCTTCCTTGGAGGTTAACAATAGTCACACTTTTATAAACAATAGACTTAGTAAACATCAAGCGGGAAGTGGAATATTCCATATTTTGACATTATTGAACAACATTCTCATAGTAGCATAGAGATAAAAAATTGGAACCATACTTGTTCAAGGAATGTAACAAGTACACGATCATTAATCATCTTCAGCTCCTGATTCACTGCCATCTTCGACATAAATGCTAAACCACATCTCTTGATCAACCAATTTGCAAGATCGTCCTTGCTTTCATTTAAGTAAGCATCTCTCAATGCCTTGTCAAGAGACTGGTTAGCGTCCATGTCCCCATATTTTAACAATAGTCACACTTTATAAACAATAGTCTTAGAAAACATCCAGCGGGAAATGGAATATTCCATATTTTGACATTATTCAACAACATTCTCATAGAAGCATAGGGGATAAAAATTTAGAACCATACTCATTCAAGGAACACTAACAAATACACAATCATTAATCATCTTCAACTCCTGATTCACTGCCATCTTCAGCATAAATGCTAAACCGCATCTCTTGATCAACCAATTTTGCAAGGTCATCCTTGCCTGCATTTAAGTAAGCATCTATCAATGCCGTGTAAAGAGACTGATTAGGTTCCATGTCGCCATATTTCAATAGACCATAAATCCTCCGTAATCCTTCAACCATTCCTGCTTTACCATAACAAAACGCCAAATAAATATAAGTAACAAGGTCTGTCTCTAACCCCACATCTTGCATCTTCATGAAAATACTCAGGGCTTTATCAACCTCATCTGCAGCTCCATAAGCACGAATAGCAACATTATAAGCAAACATATCAACATGAACCTCAGCCTTCAAGAAGGCTTCGCAAGATTCTAGTGCAAGAGAGTGAAACTCCGCCATGGAAAATATGGAGGTTATTATAGCCTGTCTAGCAAATGGTTTTCCTGCAGTGTAGGATAACTCCAACTGCAACACTGCCTCAGGTGCAAGGCCACCCTTTTTCAATATGGTAAATAAAATTTTGAATGTCGAAGAATCAGGAATAATTCTGCGACTCAACATTTGATTTAACAACATTGCACATTCTTTTAGCTTTCCACTATTAGCATAAGAAGTCATGACATTATTGTAAGAAGCACAATCAGTCAATAAGCCTGAGAGTTGTGCCTCCTCAGCAATATAGGTTGCCTCATCTAATAAGCCCATATTTTTGTAAAGATACATCATAGTGGCATAAGAAACACCATCAGCCTGACCATCTCTCCTCAAGTCCTCGAATATCAACTTAGCTTCATTCACCATCCCAAGTCCAGCATAAAGATTGATCATACAATTTGAGGCAATTGTATCAGGACCACCATCCAAGTTCTTTATTTTTGCATACGCCTCTTGTGCCTCTTTCCAGCTGCTGGCCTTAGTATAAGCCTTAATCAGAGAAGTAAGGACTATTCGATTAACAGTAAGTCCAGATGCTTCCATTATTTTGAAATAATTAATTGCATCCTCAGTACTTCCAGACTCTGCAAACCCATCTATTAATGACCCATAAACAACTTCATTTGGTTCCACACCAGATGCCTTCATTTCTTGGTAGACCTCAACAGCCCCAGAAACAAAACCAGTGTGACAATAACCAGAAATTATAGCAGAAAAAGTCTCGCATCTCGGTCTGAATCCAGCCTCTTTCATATTTCTCATGAGTTCCCTTGCTCTGTCCAGCAACTCACCCGCACAAAGCATTTGTATTAATGTGTTATAAGTGCATTCATCTGATGGGGTTCCACAATTTCTCATGCTCTCAAACAAGTTGAGAGCTTTATCATAAAGTTTAGCCTTACCATAAGCTTTCAACATTACATTATACTCAATTATATCCTTATTTCTTTCTCTACTCTTCTCTGCATAGAAGGCATCCTCTGCTTCCTTCCAACATCCTTTTTCTGCATAAGCATCAATGAGAGCTGCATAATTCTTAGAAGAAATCTCCCTCCCAAAACAATATTTCTCGAAAAAGATACTTGCCTCACTAAGCAATCCTTCATCAATGTACATCTTTATTATAATAGGCAGACACTGCTCATCAATATTTCCACCCATCGCCATGATATCCTCAATCACATTCTCCGCATCATGAACCATCTTCTTCTCACATAATACTTGCAATATTATCCTACAACTCACAACATCATGACGAAGACCAATCTCTCTAATCCTCCTATAACATCTCAATACACCATCAACATTCCCTCTTGAAGCATAAAGAGACATAAAAATGTTATATGTTTTAGTATCCGGTTTAATTCTCCTCTCCTCCATCTTCTCCAGCAAAGATTCAGCCTCAGATAACTGCCCACGAGACCCACAAATATTAATCATGGTATTGAAAGTGAAAGCATCAGGCTCAACTCCTGATATCAACATCTCTTTAAAGCAATCCGAAGCATCCTGCAATCTCCCAGCTTTCCCATACAAATCAATCAATGTATTGTAAGTAGCAGCAAGCCTAGGCTTATTCTCTCTCGAAAAACCCTGTTCCCAACCCGACCCAAGATCAACAGTATCCAATTCAATCTTCCCATTACACCAACTCTTAAAGAACTTCTCACCAACATCGAATTTCCCCGAATCCTTCAAAACCCTAACCACAGTATTCATCGTGACCTCATCGGGGAAAACCCCCCTAGATTTCATGTGTTTGAGCCATAAAAGAGCCTCCTTTACCAAACCCCCCTTCGCAAAAACATCAATTAGGGCTCCATAAGTGTTGTTCGTCGGTAAAACCCCATCTTTCTCCATCTGAACCCAATAAATCCTCAACTCATCCCATTTCTTAGCTTTCCCCAACGCTCTCAATACTATATTGTAATGAATTGGGTTAGGGTTGTAGCTAATCTGAGATCTGAACTGGTTGAAAACGAGAAGGAGCTGCCTCCAATTCCGCTGTGATTTGAGAACTACAGTTTGCTCCTTGGGGGTGAGATTCGAGAGGAGGGAGTCTAAGGTTTCGGTGGGGATCGATTGAAGGTTGGTGGAGTTTAGGGTTTTCAGAAGGGAGGGAAGTGAATGGGGCTTGGAAGAAATTTTGGAGACTGAGAAGGGGGTTGTGTTAATTTTGCTCGGAGAAAAGCTAGAGAGAGGTGAAGAGAGCTTACGTGGACTGGAGGAGGCGGTAACCGGACTCCGGCGGTGGAGATAACCGCTTGCGGGAAGGTATTGGAGATTCATCGGCGGTGGTAAGAAGAAAGGGTAGTGGTGGGGGGTGATTGTAGCGGGAGAGGGAGATGAGGGTTTAGGGGTTTGTCTAGTCAACGCAAAAAATTTAGGCTAAATTGTTAAAAAATGCCCTATTGTTTCCCTAACATTGCAAAAAAGTGATCTCTATTTTACAACCGAGCAAATAAATGTCCTAAAGTATTTAAATGTTACAGATCAGTGCCAAGGTAAAAAAAATCCAGAAGGCGTTAGTATCCAAAAATATCACATAACACAGGATACTAAAGTGCAACTTTTAGAAACTCTAGGGTATTAAAGTGAAGTTATTTACAAAATGAGGGTATTTATATGCAACTTTGGGTAAACAATAAGGCATCACCATGCAACATTAATTAAACAAGAGGGCACCAAAGTGTAATATTTTAAAACTTTGAGGCATTTATCTATAATATTTAAATATTTTTGGGCATTTATTTGCTCAGTTTTAAAATAGAGGTCACTTTTTTGCAATGTTAGTGAAACAATAGGGCATTTCTTTTGCAATTTACCCAAAAATTTATCTGGATATATCTATCTACCGCTTTTTCTAAGCTATAAAAGCAAAAACTCGAAAATTACTATTCATCCTATAGTAAATACTATTCCTACAACAGTATGCTTCAGAATATTATAGTTACTGTTTACAGTGTTCTTGCTGCAGAAGGATTCTGAATATTAAAATTACTATTTATGCTACAATATATTATCAGCCTCAGCCATAGATACGTTTTTGAGCAGCAATGATTTTTCCTCATAAATACTGGGCTACAATATAAATTTTGAATAAGTATGCACTATATGTTATAGTGATTTTTTGACATTTTATCTATGGTGCAATCTGAAGTAACATTTTTTAACCTTGAAAATATTATTCAAGCTATAGTAATATTATGTTTTTCTTTTATTCGGTTCGAACTATTTTTAAGGTGGGATTCTGTAATATCTAAAATGGGGACTAATTCAAACTCATCTCACACTCACATTTACAATCCAGATACTAATCATCTTGAGGGAATTAAAATATTGGGACAAATTTATCCTTCTTTTTTTCACACTCCTTTTTTTTTGCGCACATTTAGTTTTCACGAGCAGCCAAAAAACAACCACAATTTTTTGCCCAAGATTTTCTTTTTCTTTTTTCTTTTCTTTTTTTTTCGAGACATCTCTTCCCGTAAGCAAAAAAGAAATAGTCACCATCTTTAATTTTCGAAGACCGATTCGCCATTGCTGTTTGACAGATGGACTTTGTTATATCCTGAGAATTACTAAGTCTAATGAACTCTTGAGAATCGGCCACGTGCCATGATTAATTGGCCTAGAAATGTGAAAGCCCAACCCGGGTGTGAGCATCGCCGACCTCTCTGGTAGCCCAAGTTCGAGACAAAAGGTGTCTTCAAGCTAGGATCTGCTGGAAGAGCCCAAATCCGAGACAAAAGGTGTCTTATGCTCGGGGTCTAGCTAAGAAATGTCTCGAGCGACGAGACGATCTATCAGTTTCAATAGTCATACTCCACCGCCCAATCGCCATCGCATTTCATGCTAGGTCAGACACATTATGACTCTTCGGTCTAAAGTTATGACTCCTCGGACGATACCAACACTTCAGCCGTTCTGTCATTGTCGCATTAAACGTAAAGGTGACTCATTCAACAGACTGTCAACACGTGTAAAGTGCGGTCTGATCAGCCAACCGCACTGGCTCGGTTAAATTACTAATGTGTCCTTGTCAACCCTCTATAAATAGTGGGCAATCTCCACTATTCAAAGGTGTTGGTGGTCTAAATCATACAGTCAAATAAATGGAGGGTTTCGAATGAAGGATGTCCGCAAATTCCCTTTCAGAGATCTGGGATGATAGCTCCGTGAATTGACCTGCACAAGATAGCAACTCGTGAGAGGTTGGGATTGGGTTCCCTGATGGTCCCTCCGACGATCAAATTAGTATGTGGGTGAGGGGAGATTTGTCAAAGAGATGAATCATCTTTCTCTAGTTCGTAGTCTATTGGGAAGAAAAGCTTACTGAATTTTGGGAACTGGTCTCATATTTATAGATGTTGCTGGGGGTATTCTGGTAATTATTGTTGGAAATGGAAATGAGCTGGCATTAGGAATAGTAATTATTGACATGTGTCGGATGGTAATTGGCCGATAAGAATGAATCATCCTGGAAAGTACCATGGTGTGATGTTTTAGTCAAAGAACTGTTGTGAGTTGATGTGTGATGATGATCTACAGGTATGGGGATTTGAGATGTTTTATCGTCTTCTGAACCTTGGTGGTTGTGGGTCATGACATCCCGCGTTTTGGCTCTGCTCGCAAGAGCTCGCAACATTGGCGGCCGAAGGCGCCGAGGCCGAGAACCACCGCATTTTGGCTCTACTCGCAAGAGCTCGCAACGCCGGGCGGCCGGTGAAGGCAACAGGCCGAGAACCACCGCGTTTTGGCTCTACTCGCAAGAGCTCGCAACATTGGCGAAGCCGAGAAGGCAGCGAGGCCGAGAACCACCGCGTTTTGGCTCTGCTCGCAAGAGCTCGCAACATTTTACTTCTCGAGCTGCTCGGTGTTTGGCGTGTCGACTTGTCTGGCTTTTTGGGCAGCTCTCAGTAGCAATCTTGCTTTAAAGGTTTTAATGGGGGAACTTGTCTACTAATCTTCTAGGGGTTACTGTTCTCTTAAGAAGGGGTTACGACAATGGCCCCTTTCACTTGGAGCAGCCTATGGGCTGGTCCGAGTGAAATTACCACTGAGCCTGTGTGATGTGAGGCGCATTAATGAGAAGGGATGCCGAGTGTCTTTTTGACAAGACATAGCCGACGTCATTATCAATTTCTTACTGTGAAAATCTCGCAATTTGTGCCCGATTGTGGGCTAATCAAGGTGTCGCACAGTGCCTCGATTGTGGGGGGGGCGCTTAGAATTTCGGGATTGATACGGGCCGTTGCAAGTGGGGCACGTCGACCGCTGGGATCCTGGCAGCTGTCCCTAGCAACAACCTATAAAAGGAGGTGCAGAGGGAGCGGGAGAGGATTCTCAAATTTGTTTGTCTTCTTGCTTAAGCAACCTTCGATCTTCTTCTTCTTCTTCCTCTAACAACTAATGTGCGAATATGGCAAATTTTACAGCGCTCAATGCTAGGCAAGAGGTGTTGGCAACACTTTTCTCTAAGGCGACAAAGTCTCAATGGAAAGCTCTTCCCGCTCGCTTCGACATTCCTAGGTCCTACACTTTGTTAGGACCGACGAGTTCCGAAGTGGTTTTTCAACACGGAGGGCGTCGGAATCCTCTCTATATCAAGCACTTAGAGTTCGGGCTTCGGTTGCCGCTCCACCCCTTCGTCGAAGAAGTGTGTACGGCTTTGGGAATTTCCCCAGTCCAACTAAAGCCCAACGCCATTGCTGCTTTGATGGCGTATATCGTCATTTGTTATTGGTTAGGGCTCAAACCATCTTTAGCGGTGCTCAGCCATTTGGTCGCTATCAGAGTATACAAGAAGGAGCCACACTACCATTTTAAGAACACGACAAGTTTTAAGCTTGTCGAAGGGCTCCCTGACTCCATTAAGGACTGGAAAGAATACTTTGTATGGGTGGAAGGTGAGGATTTAGGACTACACTGCGCGAGTTGGCCAGAATTGATCAAGGAAGGCCTAAAGGCCAAACCGCTATCACCTGCTGACGAGGACGCGCTGGCAAAGGTGAGATCGTTTGCTGGTTCCCGCAAGGTCAATGATATTTTTGACAACTCGGTCTTGCGAGTGGCGGGAATCTCATCAGTGGCGCCTTCAGCCCAAGATCGTGAGAGAGCGGATAAGCTAATCTGGGGCAAGGATGCCAACATTGGGGGGTCAAGGATTACTCGACTAGGAGCCCAAGAAGGTACATCATCGAGGCCGCCCAAGCGTCTTCGAGAGGACTTACCTCTCGTGACACCGGCGAGAGGATCGGGGGTGTCGTCATTGCCGACAACAGCTGCTATTCAGCCAGCTGGTCGGGGGGCATTGCCTTCTGTTCCCGAGCGAAGAGGGCACACGAAGATGCCGAGTCGAGGCCCTAGGGGAGCAATTAGGGATGCCGGGGGTGACAACGTCACTCTAGGTGAATCCTCAAGGGAGGACGAGAGGGGTCCTCGTCCAACACTTTCCCTGGGTACCCAGGTATCGGCCGAAGGGGCTGTCGGTGATGCCTCTATGGGGGCAACTCAGCGGCATGGAAAGGAGCCGGGCACTGGGGGGAATCCTCCTGTTGGGGAGAAGTCCTTATTAGAAGATTTAGGCTGGCCTTTCCCCCATCGCTTTAATGATCTTTGATGGGAAATAAATGATTACCTCCTAAGTTGCAAGTATACAACTTATCAAGTTATAGTATACAAGATTATCGATCCCACGAGGAACGGGAAGTAGGAAGAGTTTAGTTCAAGTTTTTGTTCTCAAATTATGCGCAAGACAATTAGGAGTTTATGTACATGTGAAAGTGGTCATGAAAAGATTAGAGAGTGGACGTGGATTATGTGCAAATAAAAAGGAAATCGAGGAAGAAAAGGTGTGTGGAGAGATTAAGAGTGTGATTGTGACAAAGTGCGAATAAATCAAAATGAAAGTGAAAACGGAGAGATAGAGAGTGAGAGAAAATAAGTACAAAATAAAAGAAAGCAAGATAGAGAGGGAGACTAAAGGAAAATCAAATCAAGAAGGAAAAATCAAGAAACAAAATCAAGAACAAAGAGGCAAAATAAAGATGGAGAATTCAATTAAAGATATTGAGGAATCTAGAATTGAATCCACTAGCTAATCTCATTTATGAATTCATGAAGTATTCTCTTTTAATCACATTTTACTATAGATTTAATGGGTATAGCCTATCCTACCACTTTTAAGGCAAGCATAGTCTATCCTAAAGTTCATCCAAGTAAAATTAAAACTCATGAGAAAAATAACAACAAGATAGTAATCCTAGAATTCATTAGCATACTCCATCCTACCACTTTTAAGGCAAGCATAGATTATCCAATACTTCTTCTATCAATTAGTTCTCTAGTTGATTATCCTAAACATGATTATTTTAAGCACAAGAGAGTGATTCACAAATATAAGAGAGAAATTAGACTAGTTTCATGCAAAACTAGATCCCATAAGAGGTTTAGTTCCACATCATTAGAAAATAAAAGAAAGAAAAATAAAGATGAGAGTAAGAGGAGGAGAATGAGAATTCAACTAATTACAAAAGAAAAATAAAAGCAAAGAGAGAAAGAAAGAAAATCTAAACTAATAGCAAGGAAAGTAAATCTACTCTATGAATTAAAGACAAGACATGAAAGTAAATTGCATGGAATTAAATTGCATGAAAGTAAATTGCAAGAAAGTAAATTGCATGAAAGTAAATCTAATCTACAAACAAGAAAATAAAGAAGAGAAAAGAAATAAAAAGAAACCCACAATTCTAATTCATCTTCATCCTCCTTTTGGTCCTTGGACAAAGAGAAGAGAAAGGAAATTGAAGGGTGAAAAATTTTATTTATTGTGTAACAAAGTTACAATTTTGGAAGGTCTTCTCAATTAAGAGTGACCCTCCTCTCCAAATGGAGTTTTACAAAATATTTCACACTCAAAACACTCACCTTCACCCTATTTATAGCCCAACGGAGTTGATGTGAACCATTGGATCAAACCTAGCCAAAAGAAAGAAATCCACCATTAATTGAATCATTTGCAAACCGATCGGTTGGCCGTCGGTTAATAACCGGTTGGTCAACCGATTGGTTCCCAACCGAATTTGTCTTTTCTTGATTTTTCTTCACGAATTTCTCTTGGATCAAATTGGTATCTTGGGCCTTGGTTTGTCTTGATTTGGGCTTCAAATATTGGTAGAAATTGAGAATTTGAGTCATTTGGGCTTTATTCATTATTTCTTTATTAACACGCAAAATAAGATAAAAATGATTATTAGTAATATCGTTATTCATATAACATAGGTAATAAGGGTATAAAATGTAATTAAAATGTGATAATCAAATACCCCC
This sequence comes from Asparagus setaceus, assembly GCA_012295165.1. Lineage (NCBI taxonomy): Eukaryota > Viridiplantae > Streptophyta > Magnoliopsida > Asparagales > Asparagaceae > Asparagus > Asparagus setaceus. Next base: position 14,432,691 of record CM022704.1, on the reverse strand, counting down.
ACACCTAAACTTTTGCTAGTCCTCTAGCAAAGAAAAATAAAAGCAAAGAGAGAAAGAAAAGAAAATCTAAACTAATAGCAAGGAAAGTAAATCTACTCTATGAATTAAAGACAAGACATGAAAGTAAATTGCAAGAAAGTAAATTGCATGGAATTAAATTGCATGAAAGTAAATTGCATGAAAGTAAATCTACTCTATGAATTAAAGACAAGACATGAAAGTAAATTGCATGAAAGTAAATCTAATCTACAAACAAGAAAATAAAAGAAAACCTAACTCACTTTCGCGAGGAATCGCGGTTGTATTTAGCACATACAACAAGCCTTTAAACCCCTAGGTTACCCTAGTGGACGAGTTGTAGTCTCGTGAGGGTTTGCAGTGAATATACCCACAAAATTCAGTCAACTTGCCAATTTAAAGAAGTTAATAAAATAATTAATTCATTTGATATCTTCAAACATTCCAATTGAAGTTGGTTAATACTCAAGAAAACGTTTTTATCATAACTCCAATGTAATTTTCTTAAGAAAATCCTTCCATTATAGTAATACAAAAATCAAGTTTAACCCAAAAAAATTTTTAATTTAAAAGTCTTGAAAGGAACATGCTAACTCTTTGTTTTAAACAAACTTCAAGTCCTTTGATCCATTTAAATTTTCAAGAACATATACAAATATAACTATATATAAAAACATAGTTAGTATGATTATTTTTTTTTTTTGAATTCTTTATTTCTTGGTGGTTTTGTTCCTTTTAATCGGGCTTTCTAAGTGACCATTTAGCGAGTTTTGGGCCAATGAATCCCAACCCAATTGGGCTTAGGTCATTAAGCATAAAAATACTCCTCGGGCTTAATTACTCATCAACTTAGGCTTGGTAAAATAGAACCACCAAAGATTTTACACTCTTCTTCTTGTTAAGTTAGTATAATATATATGTGTATATGTATATATATTCGAAAAATATTTGGATCAAGACAACTTGAAAAATTATTTTCAACTCTAAGTTAGGCATGCAAAAATTTCATTACTTTAAAAAATCTAAGTTAAAACTCAAGTGAAGTATACTATTTTGAAAATCATTTCTTAAAAAAAAATTATTTGGAGTTGTCATAAAAGGTAAACTTGAGTATAGAACTAACTAAGGATTAGAATACTTAATTCTATCAAATAGATCAATTATTAATCAACTCTATTAAGTTGGCAAGTGACTTTTTTTTTAAACTACAAACTAAGAAACAAAAGGGGATTACTAAAAGTAATTAAAAAACTACTAAAATACTAACTAAAAAAATACTAAAAAGAAAGCAAAGTAAAAAAGAAATCTGATTAAAATTAGATTATTAGTTCCAAAATACCCCCACACCTAGACTTTGCATTGTCCTCAAGGCAAATACTACCATAAAGTCAAAGCATCATAGTATATGAGTACATGCCATAATAAAAGTCTAATGCTAGAAAAAGAAATACATAAGAACCTCCCTCACTGATCATCATCCCCATCATCAGTCTCTGTAGCCTCCATGTCCTCATCATCTGTGTCACTGCCGCCAATATCCTCCCCTCCTCTACAGGCTGGCGCGGTGGTGGTGGTGGGGGTGGGACCTGCTGTGATGGGGAAGGAGAAGGAGGCGATAAAATGGAGGAGGTGCGAGATCTGGGCGCATCTCGTGTAAAGTGAAGCGATGTAATCCGGTGGGATGCAATCCTAGCATGATCGATCTGTCTTGGACACGGAAAAGATGGAATCCGTCTCTAAAGTATAAAGGCGATCACCGAATATGCAGGGTGTCCACTCGATGGTGCATCATGAGGTGGAGGAGGTGGTGCGGATGGGCTGGTGGTGGTGCCGCGTGAAGAAGTAGCGACATCGGACTCCTTTCCTCTGGCGGCAATACTCTTCTTCCGCGGTGTCGGCTGATCAAAGGGGCTCTGCACGCCACTAGAGAATCGTAGAATATCTGGGACACCTCGATTCACAAATCCGTGTGATAAGAAAGGGATAGACCAGTTGTACCTTCTGCCTGTACAGCTGGCTCAAGTAGTCTCTAGCACTAGTCGCGGTACCCCCTAGCATCCTAAATATGACGTCAGCTACATTGAAGCGCTGACCAGTCGCAATCCAATACAGTAGGACGAGGTCGCGGGTGGTGATGGTGGAATATGAGGAGCTTGGGTATAAATCGAATTTAAGGAAGAGGTTCAGAAGAATGAACTCTTTCTTAAGTAGACCAGAGTTAAGTATCCCGCCCCTCGGTGCTGTAATAAAGAGATAATCCACCATCTGAGTGAAGCTCTCAGAACCTACCTCTAGCTCAGTATAAGTTCTGACAAAATCTGGGCACCCTCTAGGTGGCTTGGGGAGCTTTAAGATCTTTTGTATAAGTCTCGGTGTGATGGTAATCGGAATTCCCCTGATAAGAACATGAGCTGTGTTTTCATCTGACCTATCCCACGAGGCATAGAACTCTCTGACTATGGTGGTGTTGGCCAGTTCAGGTTTCCTCACCATAAGGGACTCAATTCCAGCCATTCTGAAAATTTCAATTATGGGGTGGAAATCGAAAAGCTTGTTTGTGTTGAATCCTCTCTCGAAGTGGATTGGTAGAGAAGCAAAGAGAGAGGATTCTGATTCTTTGTCGTTTACCAGAAGCCATAATCTTGAATGACAAGAGTATGATGTTAAATTAGTCAATGAGTTTGTAAATTTGCAAGAATTTTCAAGTTTTTAGGGTTCAATTTGCAAAAATCAGGTCTCTGGTCACCAATCGGTTGGCCAACCGATCGGTTCGTCGCTGAGGCAAACTGATCGGTGGAATTTCTCCCCGATTCTTGTTACAAAATTGTTTCAAATGGATTCAAACTTCGTTTATAATCATTCGGACAAGTTATCTCAACCAATTACACCCAAAAAATAGAAAATTTGAGAAGTTAGGGTTTCGGGTTTATACCTTCGATTTGGTGAGATTTGAGTGAAAATTTGTTGCAAGATCGTCGTCGAGCGGACCCTAATCCCGTTAGCTTCAATTTAGAGTGAAAAATTGACTAAGAAAACCGACTTTGGAGAGAATTGGAGAGAGAGAGTTCGGTTTTCTTTTTTTTTTCGTTTTCTAACTCCCAACCGGTTGGGGAACCGGTTGGGGGTTTTTAAATTTTTATTTTTTATTTTAAATTATTTAATTAATTATTTATTTAATAGTGGGTTGGGCCTAATGGGCTGCAAAAAAAAATTTTTTTTTTTTTTTTTTTTTTGAAGGGCCTATATTAATGGGCCAAGAGAAAGAAGAGAAAAAAAAATTGTTATATGGGCTATGTAATATGTACCCTTTTACTTATTTAATATATATATATATATTATTATTATTTTTTTTTTTTTACTTAAATTTTTATTTATTTATTTTATTATTTTAATATTTTTTAATTTTTCAATTTTAAAAAATTTTTTTTAACTACATATAGTGTGGTTCATGAAGCACCAACACCTCCTCTTCTCAGAGTGTAGAAAATTCTAAAATGGTTTTAAGCGTTGACCATTAACCTTGAGAATATGACCATTTTAGGATTTTCTATCTCGATAGCCCGTGTGAAAACTTGCTTAACAAAATACGGACCGTCCATCTTGATCTCAATTTTCGGGGAAAAAATGTAATCTTGAGTTGTAGAGTAAAACTTTTGTCGGTGTGAAGTTCTTCCGTAAAATTGAATTATCGTGAAAAATCTTGGTTTTTCTTTGTAAATTTTGAGTTTATATATGCATCGTTTGAATTTCTTCTAACTCATTCAATTGGAGAATTCTTATTTTTCTGAGTCTAAATCAAGATTCAAGCTGTTTAATAGCCCACATCGCTTCGGTGTTCTAGCTCAGCGGGTAAATGACAAGCTTTTCCAAACACAAGTGCGTATGGTGACATCTCCAAATTTGTCTTGAATCTTTATGCGGTATGCCCATAGAAGCGTCACACAATTTAGCGGACCAATCTTTTACGTTACGATTAGCGGTTTTCTCTAAGATTTGTTTGATTTGTGCGTTTGTGACCTCTACTTGACCACTGGTTTGGGGGTGATAAGGAGTCGATAATTTGTGTGTGATCGAATATTTCCTCATCAAAGCCTCAAAGAGCGGTTACAAAAGTGTGTACCGTTGTCGCTAATGATTGCTCGGGGCACTCCAAACCGGGCAAAAACATTCTCCTTGAAACTTGACAACAACCTTGTTGTCATTAGTCTTACAAGCAACCGCTTCAACCCACTTTGACATGTATTCTCGGCTACTAGAATGTAGATATTTCCAAAAGAATTTGGAAATGGTCCCATGAAATCGATACCCCACAAATCAAAGAGTTCAGCGGTTAAGATGGGTTGTAGGGGCATCATATTTTTCTAGTAATTTTTCCTAAGAGTTGACAAGTTCACGGGTTTTGCAAAACTCATAAGAATCTTTGAGCGAGTTGGCCAATATAGCCCACCTTGGAGAATTTTCTCATTTGTTTTCTCGGGCCAAAGTGGCCCCACAAGCTTGTTAGTGACAAAATGACAGAACACTCCTAATTTCTTCACTTGGAATGCACCTCCTAAAGATCGTCGGGACAATACTTGAGCAGTCTGGATCATCGATAGAAGTATCTTGCACAGGAAAGAAATCGGGATCTATCTGTTTAGACCAATGAGAGGGATCGTTTAGTGACTAAGTAGTTTACAATATCGACAAACCACGGAACAGATTGGACTTGTAGGAGTTGTTCATCAGGAAATGTTCATTGATTGGAGCGATTGAAGTTGGTGCGTTGAGTCTAGAAAGATGATGCACTCTGGGGTTTTGCTCCTCTTACGTCAAGAATTTGGATATCAAACTCTTGAAGTAGAAGGATCCATCGAATGAGCGAGCTTTAGCATCTTTCTTGGTCAAAAGATACTTAAGTGCGGCATGATCGGTGAAGACTTTGGTCAAAGAACCAATGAGGTAGGACTGAATTTTTCTAAGGCAAAACTACTGACTAAAACTCTTTCTCGTGACGAGTAATTGGTGGGCATCATTGAGTTCTCTTGGCATAGTAGATCACATGTGGTTTCCCTTCAATTCGTTGTCCTAAGACAGCACCAATTGCGAATCGGATGCATCACACATCAGTTCAAAGGGTAAGGTCGGTCGGTGGATGAATGATAGAGGCGTGGTCGACTCCTTTTGAATACTCAAAAGCTTTGAAGCACTTTCGGGGAGAAGTCAAATGGTGTTTCCTTGGATAAGAGATTGGTCAAAGGTCTAGCAATTTTGCTAAAATCTTTGATGAAGCGTCGATAAAATCCGGCATGGCCAAGAAATGATCTAACATCTTTGGCGTTCTTAGGAGGAGGAAGATTAGAGATGAGATCTACCTTAGCTTTGTCTACTTGATACCCTTATTGAAACTACATGCCCTAAGACAATGCAGTGTTTGACCATGAAGTGACATTTCTCCCGATTAAGAGTTAGATTTTTCTCCCTACATCGCGACATGACCGGTTTAAGATGATGCGGACATTAGAGAATGAGTCACGAAAATGGAAAAATCATCCATGAAGATCTCTAGGAAGCGCTCTACCATGTCGGAGAAAATACTAATCATACACCGTTGAAGCGTGGCGGGTGCGTTACATAGCCCAAAAGGCATCGTCGATAAGCAAAGGTTCCATATGGGCATGTAAAGGTGGTTTTCTCGATCTTAGGGGCAATGGGAATCGATTGTATCACGAATATCCATCCAAGAAACAATAGAATTCATGACCAGCTAAGCGTTCTAACATTTGATCAATGAGCGGAAGGAAGTGATCTTTTGGGTAGCCAAATTGAGTTTTCTATAGTCTATCTGACTTCGCCATCGGTTTGGATTCGAGTGGGAATCACTCATTAGCATCGTTTTGGATCACGGTGATCCCGATTTCTTGAACTACTTGGACCGGACTTACCCAGAACTATCGGAAATGGGATAAATGATCCCATGATCAAGACATTTGAATGTCTTTCCTATGACTTCTTTCATTACGGGTTTAACCTCGTTGAGGATCTCTAGTAGGTTTGGCATCGTCTATCAAATGGATTGATTGTTGCACAATTGTTGGACTAATCCCTTTGATATCAGCCATAGTCCATCCAATAGCTTCCCTATTCTCTCTTAAAAGCGACTAAGAGGGCTTCCTTTTGAGCGGTGTCAAATCGAAGAAATAATGGTAGTAGACTCTCATTCTCTCCTAAGTAGGCATACTCAAGATTTTCGGGTAAAGGTTTGAGCTCTAACTTAGGGGGTTCCTCAATGGATGGGCGAAGTTGGGTTCGAGGCTCTATATCCAAGGGTTCACGTTGCCAGCCAATTGCAGAAACATGATCAATCGGCGGATCTATCCTAATTTCACCATCGAAAGCCTCCTCCAAGACTAAGTCAGAAAAACAAAGATCTGACTCACACTCTCCCTCTTGTTGCTCACTGGAAATTCCCTGAATAAAGTTCACCTCTATGGGTTGATCAGATGGATCACTGGGTTGTTTTCCTAAGCTGAAAATGTTGAGATCAACAGTCATATTCCCAAAAGATAACTTCATTTGACCAGTTCTACAATTGATCAAAGCGTTTGAGGTTGCTAAGAACGGTCTACCTAAAATAACCGGGATTTGACCTTTGAGATTGGAAACGGGCTGTGTTTCCAAGACAATGAAATCAACAGGAAAAATAAACTCTCCAACTTTGATCAAAACATCCTCTACCTCTCCCTTCGGAATTTTTACGGATCTATCAGCTAATTGTAGGGTGCATCTTGTTGGTTTAAGTTCTCCTACACCTAGCTGTTGATAGACTGAATAGGGAAGAAGGTTTACACTAGCTCCTAAGTCTAAGAGTGCCTTATCAATGTGGGTATTTCCTATAATACATGGAATAGTGGGACAACGGGATCCTTATATTTTAAGGGCATAGGATTGAAAACATTTCAGAGGTTGGCGACTAAAAGACCTTCTTAGGAACATTGGTGGTTCTCTTCTTAGTGCATAAGTCCTTTAAGAATTTTGCATAAGAAGGAATTTGTTCAATTAGTCTAAAGAGGGATGTTGACCTTGACCTGTTTGAAAGTTTCTAGGATTTTCTCTACCTGGAGAGAGTGTTTCCTAGGTCTAAGTCTATCTGGAAAGGGAGCAACGGGCTTGTACCTATCTAAATTAGGCTCAGTTTCGGTTTCAGTTTCGGGGTCATCAGATGGAGTTGTTTCATCAGAAGGATTGTGTTGGACAGGAGAAGGAGTTTGATCTGGTGGCATTCTAACTTGGTTATCTATTTGCTTCGGATCGGAGCGTGTGAGCTGCATTTATTTGGTGGTTGATTTGGGCTTGATCCAGTGTCCCTAGGGTTGACAACAGGTTGACTTGGAAATTTTCCTTTCTCTCTTTCACTCACGGCATTGGCTAGTTGCCCAAGTTGGGTTTCTAACCTAGCGATGGCTTGAGTGTTCGAGTTGAGCACTTGGCCGGTTGTTTGCATGAAGGAATTTAGAGTGTTGGATGATTGGGTCAACATGTTAGTGGTTTGTGTAGAAGCTTTAATCATAGCCTCTAATCCCTTTTCTAAAACACTAAAGGCGTTTGTCATGATCGAACTTCGGAGGATTTATTGTTTGATGATGAGGAGGATCTTTGGTTTGGAAAAGGCAGATTAGATTGTGGAAAATTGTTTGGTGTGTTGAATGGAATTTTGTTTCCCCTAGGAAATTGTTGATTTGAAGTGGGAGTGATGTTTTGATTTGCAGAGTAGTTACCCTGGTTCCATGCAAAATTAGGATGATTTCTCCATCCCGGATTGTAGGTTGGAGAAAATGGATCATTCTAGGGCATTTGGAATCGACATTCATCTGCTCTAGTGGTTGAGTGTTTCCTAAGAGGGGACATTCCTCTGAAACATGGGTTGAAGAAAGACAATTATGACAACCTGGGGCAGAAACTTGATTGATTTGTGATGGAGCTCGTTCTTTGATTTCCAAGGCTTCTAACCTCAGCGGGATTGTAGCCATCTTTGCTTGAGGCTATGTTTGACTCTAAGGAAGGACCACTAGGTTTAGATTGGGAAGCTGATGAAATTCTATCATCACAATGTTCCCCTTGCATGGTTTTAGGATAAACTTTCTAAGAAATCCCAAGCTTCATCGGCATTTTTCTTCATGAAATCCCTTGACACATAGATTCTAGGAAGTTTTGAAGAATAATCCAATCCCTCATAGATAATTTGGCATAGTCGCCATTTTTCTAGACCATGGTGAGGACATTGAATGAGAAGATCCTTAAATTTATCAAAATACTTTCAAAATGGTTCTCGGTATAATTTTAAAATTCATGATCTTTGTTTCTAAGCTTAACCGTTTTGTGGATAGGGAAAAAATTTTGAGAAAAGCGGTGACAAATTCACCCCAAGTTGAGATAGAATCATGGGTAAGCTATCTGACCATTTCTTGGCTTTGTCCTTAAGAGCAAAAGGAATAAATCGAAGCTTGATGCATCCTCGGATAAGTCCTTCATTTTAATCATAAGGCAAACTTCTTCAAATTCGGAGATAAAAATATATCGTCTTGATTCTACTCCTAAAATTTTGGAAGCATGTTTATGAAATGCGATTGAAGCTCAAAATTAGTTCCATTGACATCGGGGAGCTTAATGCAAGAGGGATTGCATTCCTAGTTGGATAACACACATCTTGAAGAATAGGTGGATTAAGATTAGCCATTTCTTCAAAAATTGGTTCGAAAGCGGATTAAGCGATTGGTATTATCCCTAATCCAAACTTGCATACACCAAAATCAATTCTCTTTTTTTTTTAAAGAAAAACACAAGTTAGTTTTTTTATAAGAAAAAGAAAACTAAAAGACTAAAAAATGATGATGAGAAAAGAAAAAAATAATAAGAAAAAACTAACGAAAAACAAATCAAGGCAATCACTTTTCAATCACCTAACTCTAGGGTTAAGCCTAAACTTGACTTAGACCGACTCTAACCAAAATTCCCTTAATGAAAAGATCAAAGTTTACTTGGGTAATTAGCCAGGTAAGGATAGTACTAGAGGGAGATCAAAGATCAATTAAGTACCTCTTTCCTTGCGGAGCGCCTTACGCAACCCCTAAACCTTGCCTTAGACACCAATTAATCCAAATAAACTTGTACCGGTTCACTTAAGGATTTCTTGTTCCTTAATGAGCTCGAATCCTTAGGGGCCAACGTCTAATAAGTTTTAAACAGGCTTGGGTTGTGTAGTGAGGAATTAGTGATTTGTGGGCTAAGGAAAGGGTGATGAAATCCCTTACCTTATCTTGATTAATGGGTTTTGCCCTTAAAAATATTTTTAAGTGTGTGCCAAATCAAGATGCGCAAATCACTTTGGTGAATTCCTACTATTATATGCAAATGCAACCCTAGGAATTAAAAGCAACTAAAAAGGATGTAAAAATAAAAATCTTTTCATTTTTTATTATGGTCGACAATCAAAGAAATGAAGTTTATTAGGGTCGACAAAGGTAAAATCTTTTTTTTTTAATTTTTTTTTTATTATTTTTTTTTCTAATTGTCTCTAATGTGAATGAACTATCTAAAGGGTGGAATTAAGAATACTAGAAAGAAGAGTTACCCACGCAATCGCTATCCAAAGCCTCGTTGGAGGCAAATCTTCAATCTTGATCCTTCAACTCTTAATCTTCAAGTTCCAAATTCCTTCACAAAAGAAAAACACACAAGTTAAGGAACCAAAGTTAATCAAAATCCTACTTATGCACCGTTCCCCGGCAACGGCGCCAAAAACTTGATGGGAAATAAATGATTACCTCCTAAGTTGCAAGTATACAACTTATCAAGTTATAGTATACAAGATTATCGATCCCACGAGGAACGGGAAGTAGGAAGAGTTTAGTTCAAGTTTTTGTTCTCAAATTATGCGCAAGACAATTAGGAGTTTATGTACATGTGAAAGTGGTCATGAAAAGATTAGAGAGTGGACGTGGATTATGTGCAAATAAAAAGGAAATCGAGGAAGAAAAGGTGTGTGGAGAGATTAAGAGTGTGATTGTGACAAAGTGCGAATAAATCAAAATGAAAGTGAAAGCGGAGAGATAGAGAGTGAGAAAATAAGTACAAAATAAAAGAAAGCAAGATAGAGAGGGAGACTAAAGGAAAATCAAATCAAGAAGGAAAAATCAAGAAACAAAATCAAGAACAAAGAGGCAAAATAAAAGATGGAGAATTCAATTAAAGATATTGAGGAATCTAGAATTGAATCCACTAGCTAATCTCATTTATGAATTCATGAAGTATTCTCTTTTAATCACATTTTACTATAGATTTAATGGGTATAGCCTATCCTACCACTTTTAAGGCAAGCATAGTCTATCCTAAAGTTCATCCAAGTAAAATTAAAACTCATGAGAAAAATAACAACAAGATAGTAATCCTAGAATTCATTAGCATACTCCATCCTACCACTTTTAAGGCAAGCATAGATTATCCAATACTTCTTCTATCAATTAGTTCTCTAGTTGATTATCCTAAACATGATTATTTTAAGCACAAGAGTGATTCACAAATATAAGAGAGAAATTAGACTAGTTTCATGCAAAACTAGATCCCATAAGAGGTTTAGTTCCACATCATTAGAAAATAAAAGAAAGAAAAATAAAGATGAGAGTAAGAGGAGGAGAATGAGAATTCAACTAATTACAAAAGAAAAATAAAAGCAAAGAGAGAAAGAAAAGAAAATCTAAACTAATAGCAAGGAAAGTAAATCTACTCTATGAATTAAAGACAAGACATGAAAGTAAATTGCATGGAATTAAATTGCATGAAAGTAAATTGCAAGAAAGTAAATTGCATGAAAGTAAATCTATTCTACAAACAAGAAAATAAAGAAGAAAAGAAATAAAGAGAAACCCACAATTCCTAATTCATCTTCATCCTCCTTTTGGTCCTTGGACAAAGAGAAGAGAAAGGAAATTGAAGGGGTGAAAAATTTTATTTATTGTGTAACAAAGTTATAATTTTGGAAGGTCTTCTCAATTAAGAGTGACCCTCCTCTCCAAATGGAGTTTTACAAAATATTTCACACTCAAAACACTCAGCCTTCACCCCTATTTATAGCCCAACGGAGTTGATGTGAACCATTGGATCAAACCTAGCCAAAAAGAAGAAATCCACCATTAATTGAATGCATTTGCAAACCGATCGGTTGGCCGTCGGTTATAACCGATTAATAGGTTGGTCAACCGATGGTTCCCAACCAATTTGTCTTTTCTTGATTTTTCTTCACGAATTTCTCTTGGATCAAATTGGTATCTTGGGCCTTGGTTTGTCTTGATTTGGGCTTCAAATATTGGTAGAAATTGAGAATTTGAGTCATTTGGGCTTTATTCATTATTTCTTTATTAACACGCAAAATAAGATAAAATGATTATTAGTAATATCGTTATTCATATAACATAGGTAATAAGGGTATAAAAATGTAATTAAAATGTGATAATCAATCTTGAGGGAGAAACTTGGGATCAATTGAAGCGACTGTTGATGGGGTCGTCCAAGGTTGGTCTTCGACAAGAATGAGAGCTGTGGGTGGAGGATAGGTATGTGCCCACCCACTTTCTTGATCGAAGAACATCGGTTCTTGAATCTTGTGCGGCTCAGGCGACTGCTGCGGTTGAGCAATTTTGGCTTCCTCGAGATCGGGAAATCTTGGCAGGCGTTCTCGACATGGGTCTTCATCAGATTCTCCGAAGTTATCTAGTGCGGGGGGCTCTGGTGGAAGAGGAGGTCTTCCGACGCCTGAGTCGGGTTAGGGATCTTTATAGGAAGCTCCAGCGGTGGCCTCAGTCTGAGGGGCTGATGTTGGTGCGGACTGGAGAATCCTCACAGGTTGTCGTCCAAAGAAGAGGCTCGTCACTTGGAAACATGAATGGAGGCCAAGGAAGAGATAATTGAGGGCTTGAAGGCCTCAATCTTTGAAGCGGTGAGCTCGGCCAGACTCAGAAGCGGGATGTCGAGGAATGCTACGGAGATAGGGCAACCTCGGTCGGGACGAGTGAAGTGCTACTTGAAAAAGACCGTGCTCTGGTGCAAGTGGAATGCGAGTGCCATCTTGATCAATTTGCCAAGCAACAATTGGAGGATGAGCGGTGCTCTGGCAAGACTCGGCAGAGAATTCTGTGCGGTGAAGCCTTCGAGCAGCTCATGCAAGGATAACTCATTTGGAGTCTACTTCATGGCGGAAGGAGGTAGTGGATGAATATCGGCTGGGTATTATAGGGAGAGCTGAAGTCACTCTTGCTTGTAAAGCATGCTTTGACTACCTATGGGCCCAACTTCCTGCTGAAATGAAGAGCGAAGGCAACCGCTTCCACTATCCTTCCCGCATAGCCAGTTGTGTGGAGGTGCTCGAAGATATTGAGAGGCAAGGTGGCACTCTGAACCTTGACGAAGAGGATGAAGAGGAAGTAGTCCCTGTTAAGGGAATCGAGAGGACGGATGGGGGTTCAACAAGTCAACTGGTGGAAGGGGTTCCTGCCGTTAGAGTTGAAAGGATTGAGGGAGGTTCGCCAAGTCAACTAGCAGATGGTCACAACTTAGGCTCCCAGTCGACTCCTCTCCATCCCATCACTTCTGAGCTTCCTTTGACACCAGGGGCTGATATAGATCTTTCATAGGTCTCCTTTAGGTGTATGAAGTTTAATGTGGTTTTAGCGACTTACTTTTGTAATCTGATAGGGATTTTTAATAAAGATTCTTTTGTCGAACTCGCCTTGGGGTAAACCGACTAGGCTTGCGAGTTTAAACTCATACATAATCTCATTTCTGTCTAGACGCCATGTTATTGATATGACTTCAGTGCACATTCTCCCTTTGTTGATTTTTCTTCACGAATTTCTCTTGGATCAAATTGGTATCTTGGGCCTTGGTTTGTCTTGATTTGGGCTTCAAATATTGGTAGAAATTCAGAGAATTTGAGTCATTTGGGCTTTTATTCATTATTTCTTTATTAACCTGCAAAATAAGATAAAATGATTATTAGTAATATCGTTATTCATATAACATAGGTAATAAGGGTATAAAAATGTAATTAAAATGTGATAATCAATCTTGAGGGAGAAACTTGGGATCAATTGAAGCGACTGTTGATGGGGTCGTCCAAGGTTGGTCTTCGACAAGAACGAGAGCTGTGGGTGGAGGATAGGTATGTGCCCACCCACTTTCTTGATCGAAGAACATCGGTTCTTGAATCTTGTGCGGCTCAGGCGACTGCTGCGGTTGAGCAATTTTGGCTTCCTCGAGATCGGGAAATCTTGGCAGGCGTTCTCGACATGGGTCTTCATCAGATTCTCCGAAGTTATCTAGTGCGGGGGGCTCTGGTGGAAGAGGAGGTCTTCCGACGCCTGAGTCGGGTTAGGGATCTTTATAGGAAGCTCCAAGCAGTGGCCTCCAGTACAGGGACTGATGTTGGTGCGGACCTGGAGAGAATCCTCCTGGAGTTGTCGTCCAAAGAAGAGGAGCTCGTCACTTGGAAACATGAATTGGAGGCCAAGGAAGAGATAATTGAGGGCTTGAAGGCCTCCAATGCTGAGAAGGCGGCTGAGCTCGACAGGCTCCGAGGCGGGATGTCAGGGAATGCTACGGAGATAGGGCAACCTCAGATCGGGACGAGTGAAGTGCTACTTGAAAAAGACCGTGCTCTGGTGCAAGTGGAATGCGAGTGCCATACTGATCAATTTGCCAAGCAACAATTGGAGGATGAGCAGATTGCTCCTGGCAAGACTCGAGCAGAGAATTCCTGTCTGGGTGAAGCGCTCGAACGCGCTCATGCAAGGATAACTCATTTGGAGTCTACTTCATGGCGGAAGGAGGTAGTGGATGAATATCGGCTGGGTATTATAGGGAGAGCTGAAGTCACTCTTGCTTGTAAAGCATGCTTTGACTACCTATGGGCCCAACTTCCTGCTGAAATGAAGAGCGAAGGCAACCGCTTCCACTATCCTTCCCGCATAGCCAGTTGTGTGGAGGTGCTCGAAGATATTGAGAGGCAAGGTGGCACTCAACCTTGGACGAAGAGGATGAAGAGGAAGTAGTCCCCTAAGGGAATCGAGAGGACGGATGGGGTTCAACAAGTCAACTGGTGGAAGGGGTTCTGCCGTTAGAGTTGAAAGGATTGAGGGAGGTTCGCCAAGTCAACCAGCGTGATGGTCACAACTTAGGCTCCCACGACTCCTCTCCATCCCATCACTTCTGAGCTTCCTTTGACACCAGGGGCTGATATAGATCTTTCATAGGTCTCCTTTAGGTGTATGAAGTTTAATGTGGTTTTAGCGACTTACTTTTGTAATCTGATAGGGATTTTTAATAAAGATTCTTTTGTCGAACTCGCCTTGGGGTAAACCGACTAGGCTTGCGAGTTTAAACTCATACATAATCTCATTTCTGTCTAGACGCCATGTTATTGATATGACTTCAGTGCACATTCTCCCTTTGTTCAGTTTTTTCTTCACCAATACCACATTGGACAACCAATCTGGGTATTGGACTTCTCGGATGAATCCGGCTCTCAGGAGCCGGTCTACCTCTTCTGTCGCCGCCTTCTGTCTTTCTGCTCCAAGATGCCTCTTCTTCTGTCGAACGGGTTTGGTATGCCGATCGACTGATAGCTCGTGATATATAACCTCGGAAGGAATGCCAGGCATGTCTTCTGGTCCCCAAGCGAATACGTCGGCGTTCGCTCTTAGGCACGCGATAACCGCGCTCCCCTAGGGTTCTTCAAGGCTGGACCCGATCTTGATCTTCTTTGATTCTTCTCGTCCGATGGGTATCTCTTGAAGTTCTTCTACAGGTGTAGTCCACTCTCGCTCCAGCTTCTTCTCCATCTGACGGCTCATCTTCTCGATGGCGAGGGTTTCTGAGGCACCCTTTCCCTTCATCGAGAGGACATAACAGGAACGGGCTTCTTTCTGGTTGCTTCGAACCACTCCGACTCCCATAGGGGTCGGGAATTTGATCATTTGGTGATAGGTTGAAGGGATTGCATGTAGGTTATTAAGGGCTTCCCTGCCTAAAATAACATTGTAGGCGGATTGAATATTCATCACCAGAAATTGCGTCTGCACCGTGGACTGTAGGGGAGACTCGCCGACCGTTAAAGGGAGAGAGACGACCCCCAATGGTTCTACAGCATGGCCTGTGAACCCAATGATGGGTCCTAGGCAAGGCTGGAGGGCAGACCGGTCGATGCCCATCTGATCGAAGGCATTGACATACGTGATGCTCACAGAGCTCCCAGGTTTCCACTCATGACTCTTGACTAAAACCGTCAATCTTGGTGGTGATGATGATTGGGTCTTCATGCGGCGTCTCGACACCTTCTAGGTCGGAGTCACTGAAGGTGATCGACTCCTCTAACCTGGGTTTCTTACCGCCCTTGTTGATTTGCAGGGCTCGCCTGGCATATCGCTTGCGAGCATTGTTAGAATATTCTCCTGCTGCTGGGCCACCACTGATCATCATAATGGTCCCTTTACTGCTGCCGCCAGCTGGCAAGGGGAGGGCTTGATGCTGCTGCTATCGTTGTTGCTGTTGTTGCAGTTGCTGTTGTCACTGGGGCTATCTAGAGCAGGACTTCCTTCCTGCATCTCTTCGGGGGGATCCCTACGGTCCCGTGGACCAGTTAGCTTCTTCATGTAACCTCGATTGATTAGATCTTCAATGTCCCTCTGGAGGACCCTGCAATCATTGGTGAGGTGCCCATGATCTTGATGATACCGACAAAACTGTCGGGTATCCCAATCCCGAGGGTTGGATCGCATCTGTGGAGGAGGGCCGGTGAGGAGTCCTTCCTTCTGCATCAAGTAGAGGGCATCCGTGAGGGAAGTGTTGAGGACTGCTCGGGCTGATGCTGGAGCTTGTTGCCTCTTGGGCTCCCGCCGGTTGTCCCTGTTGGGCATGTTGTCGGGTCCGGGGTGATCTCTTGACGCCTCATATTCGGGCCGCAGGCTGGGTGATGACTCTTTTTGGTAGATTGGCGTCGGTTTGACTGGCAGAATGGGCTGTATCATCTGGTCGACCGGAGCTGCGGGAGGCGCCGCGGCCAAAGCTGCAGCCGCCGCGGCTTCCACTGCTCTAGCTGCAACTTTGTAGGCTCTGGCATCCTCCATGTCCATTGATGGGCAAAAACGAGTGTTTACCTTTTATAGTCGCAAGTGCACAACCATTGTCAAGTTATAGTATTTAAGATTGTCGATCCCACGAGGAACGGGAAATAGGAAGTGTTTGATTCAAGTTCGGTTCTCAAATTATGCGTGACAATTAGGGTTTTATTCAAGATAATATGAAAATATGATGAAGTGATGAGAGAGTGGATTTGGATTGTGTGTGAAAGGAATCACAATTAAAAAGACGAGAATTCAATAAGAGAGATGAAGGAATCTAGAATTGAATCCACTAGCTAACTCAAATTATAATCTACTAAAAATTCTCTTTTACCACATCTCATATTAGATTTATTAAGCATAAGATATCAAACCACTTAAGGAAAGCATAACTTATCAAATTATCACCTAATTGAAATTCAAACTCATGAAGAGAGTAATAACAAGATAATAATCCTAGAATTCATAAGCATAGCCTATCAAACCACTTAAGGAAAGCATAAACTATCAAATTCTTCTTCTATCGATTAGTTCTCTAGTTGATTAACCTAAACATGATCTTTTAAGCATAAGAGAGATGATTCATAAACACAAAAGAGATTAGACTAGTTTCATGCAACCTAGATCCCCACAAGAGTTTAGTTCAACATCTTGGGAAATTCAAACAAATAGAAATTCTTGAAAATAAAAAGAAAAGAAAAATTCTAAACTAATCTAACTACAAAGCAATTAAATCTAAACTACAAAAGCTATTAAATCTAAACTACAAAGCAAATAAATAACAAGAAAGAAAAAGAAATAATAAAGAGAAATAAAGAGAAACCCGCAACTCATCATCATCAACTCATCCTCCTTTTGGTCCTTGAACAAGAAGAAGAAGATGGGATTGAAGGGCGAAAATATTTATTTATTGAGGAAAAATTATTACAATGAAAGGTACTCTAAAACAAGAGCAACCCTTTCTCCAAAAGGAGTTTTACAAAATATTTCACACCTCTAAACCCTCAAAGATTCACCCCTATTTATAGCCCAACGGAGTTGATGTGAACCATTGGATCAAACTTGGCCAAAAGGAAGAGAAATCAGCCCTTAATTCGAATCACAGAACCAATCGGTTGGCCAATCGGTTAGCTAACAGGTTGGCAATCGGTTATGGTTGGTTTCAACCAATTTGTCTTTCTTGATTTTTCTTCACGAATTTCTCTTGGATCACTATGGTATCTTGGGCCTTTGTTTGTCTTCGATTTGGGCTTCAAAATTGGTAGAAATTGAGAATTAGAGTCATTTGAGCTTTTATTCATTAATACTCCATTATTCGCAAAATAAGATAAAACATATTATTAGTAACATATTTATTGATATAAAATAGATAATGAGGTTATTAAAATGACATTAAAATGTGATTATCATCCATGTATCCATGTGCTTTAGCCATCATCTGTTCGTAAGAAGTGTAATGCTTCTTAGCGAGAGAATCGGCCAGCTCATTATCAAGTAGACCGGCTATTATTCATTAATACTCCATTATTCGCAAAATAAGATAAAACATATTATTAGTAACATATTTATTGATATAAAATAGATAATGAGGTTATTAAAATGACATTAAAATGTGATTATCATCCATGTATCCATGTGCTTTAGCCATCATCTGTTCGTAAGAAGTGTAATGCTTCTTAGCGAGAGAATCGGCCAGCTCATTATCAAGTAGACCGGCTACGATGGCTGCCATGGCCACCTGACTGCCGGGGTCTCCAACTTCCAGCCGCTTCCTCTGGAATCTCTTGATGTAGTCTCGTAGGCTCTCCCCTTGCTCTTGTCGGGTCTGAATCAACGCATGTGGGGGGAGCTTCCGTTTGGCGCCTGCCATGAAGTGGTGGACGAACTTCCGACTTAGTTGCTCGAAGCTGCCGATAGATCGCTTTGGCAGACCATTCCACCAAAGCCTAGCGCTGTCCGCCAACGTGATGGGGAAACACTTGCAAATGGTCTCTTTTGGTGTAAGGAATACGACCATCGCGTCATAGTAGTTCTGGATGTGCTCGGCCGGGTCTCCATCTCCTCTATATTTGTCCATTGTAGGCATTTTAAACTTCTCACAACGGGCTTTCATAATCTTGTCTGTGAGGGGGGTATTCCCCACCAGAGCTTCAGCAACCGGTTGGTAGTACCGGTCATATCCAGAAGAGACGGGGATCATGTCTGGATCGGGAGAGGAATACCGTGGTGGAGGCATGTGAGCTGTCCTCTTGCCAGTGCGCTCTCGTCGATCTAGATCAGGGCTAGGACTCCTTCCCCTGTCTCTGCGAGGGGAAGGTCGATGAAGATAATCATCGTCGAAAGCGTCTTCGCGATCACGGAGAAGCGATCATCAAAGGGCGCCTGGCGGCGTCGGGGAGGATTGATCATCGAAATCGCTTCTTGGCCTTGGAGGAGAGGATAGTTGTCGCGGTCGCTGCCGTATGGCGATCCATACTGTCAGCGAGGCCAATTCCTCTGCTGATTCTAATGTGGGGATGTCCCCCGAGCTTGCCGCGAAGCAAGTTGATTAACGAGCTCGCTAGAAAAGGTGTCCAACTGCTGCCGGACTGAGAGGGTAATCTACTTGGTAACTTCTGCCAATTGAGCTTGAGTAACAAACCTAGCTTGTTGGTCACCAGGGAGCTGACGTGAGGACGACTCGTGTTGTTGATCGTTCCCAGACATCTTGGTCGAAGAGAAGTAGAGGCCCCATGGTGGGCGCCAAACTGTTGGTGGTCTAAATCACACAGTCAAATAAATGGAGGGTTTCGAATGAAGGAGGTCCGCTAATTCCCTTTCAGAGATCTGGGATGACAGCTCCATGAATTGACCTGCACAAGATAGCAACTCGTGAGAGGTTGGGGTTGGGTTCCCCGATGGTCCCTCCGACGATCAAATTAGTATGTGGGTGAGGGGAGATTTGTCAAAGAGATGAATCCTCTTTCTCTAGTTCTTAGTCTATTGGGAAGAAAAGCTTACCGAATTTTGGAAACTGATCTCATATTTATAGATGTTGCTGGGGGTATTCTGGTAATTATTGCTGGAAATGGAAATGAGCTGGCATTAGGAATAGTAATTGTTGACATGTGTCGGATGGTAATTGGCCGATAAGGATGAATCATCCTGGAAAGTACCATGGTGTGATGTTTTAGTCAAAGAACTGTTGTGAGTTGATGTGTGATGATGATCTACAGGTATGGGGATTTGAGATGTTTTATCGTCTTATGATCCTAGGTGGTTGTGGGTCATGACATCCAACGTTTTGGCTCTGCGCAAACTCCTTAGCCGCGAAGCCGAGAAGGCAGCGAGGCCGAGAACCACCGCGTTTTGGCTCGCCAGCAAAATCGAGAAGGCACCGAGGCCGAGAACCACGCGTTTAGCTCGCTTCGCAAGAGCTCGCAACATGGCCCGAAGCCGAGGCGGCCAGAACCAGCGTTTGGCCTGCTCGCAGGAGCTCGCAACATTTTACTTCTCGAGCTGCTCGGTGTTTGGCGTGTCGACTTGTCTGGCTTTTTGGGCAGCTCTCAGTAGCAATCTTGCTTTAAAGGTTTTAATAGGGGAACTTGTCTACTAATCTTCTAGGGGTTACTGTTCTCTTAAGAAGGGGTTACAACAAAAGGTATGCAAAAATTCCTGTATAACACCCTGAAATTAGATTCTGTAAACTTGCTTAATCTATTTACTAACTTGAACGTTAGAGGGCACGTCGGAACAACTAACATTGGCCCTCTAATGGGTGTTACTGTGCAGGAATCTGCCTTTTTCTGGTCGATCAGCTATCAATGAAGATTAAGTGACCCTAAACTCCGCTAAATATTCACTTACCCATACAATTTACTTTCTGACATAAACAGACTTTTAGGCTAATTAAAATTTTAATGGCTGGTTTTGTGCACGTGTGTGTATCGAACTACATGAAGCACTATAGTTTGGAGATTGAAACTTATGTTTTAAATCTCTCAACTTGAACAATCAAATTTGAAAGTGCGAGTACACAAATATATGATGTGAATGGATAAGAAATTGACGAGAAGATCAAGTCAATGAGTCATGTTCATGACTTCAGTAATATTTTTACTTAGTAGATGATGTAATTTCAAAACACTTGAATAATTGGGGAGTAATTTCAAAATATTAAGATTTTGGAGGACTAATTTCAAATCTGAAAAAGTTAGGGGATTAATATTGAAAAGAACCCTTTTCATGCAAAATTATTATTTCATACTTTGTTGGAAGAATTTTTGTTTATTAGATGTTTTAGTTTTTGTTTGTTTGTTTGTTTGTTTGATACTTTCAAGAATGTGTTCTGTTAAATGAATATGTAGTTTTTGTAATGTGACAGGTATAGAGTAGTATTTCTTTTTCTAGACAATATCATGCCCAAATTTTGTATTTTTCCTCCAAATATACAGAGTAATACAATATTAGTTCACTTGTAGGTAAAAAGCCTTTTGGGTCATGATATTAGTCAGAACAGTTATAATGCCCCTAAATCAAACAATAGTTCAGATTATTTTAAGTTAGTCCGAATGTTAGTCCGTGTGAAAACATATATTAAATTGGAATAAAATAGTTCCAGTATTACACAATTCCAGTACTATAGTTCGGGATTACAATAGCCCCCAATCCGTGGAAAAAAACATGGTCTTAATAGCATCAAGTTGCCATCAAACCTTCTTGGTCTCTATCATGAGATTATATTAACAAAGAGGAGTGGAAAGAGAAAGAAGCTAAAATTGGAAAAGTGAAGAAAAATGATTTTCAGAAAACCATTGCTTAACATCAGTGGCTTATCTTTGCCTCTTTTCAGACTATTTCACACTCGGATCACAAATGCTAATATAAGATTACCTACCATAAAACCATCATCACAAAATGTAAATACACAAAAGCTTTTGATGCATTTTATGAAAAGAAAAGAAAAAAGAAAAATAATAAATTTTTTCACTATCCTAATATCTTTTCGCTCCATAAAAAATCTTATTTTGATTTTTATATTATGTTGTTCTACCCCAATGTGAGGAGGTAGAATAACCTACTCAACTGTTAACTCGTTTAGTGACAGGTTAACTATTGTAAATTGGCTAACTCGGTGTTTCTGGGTATTAAGGATGTGCTCGTAGGGTCTCCATCTCCTCTATATTTGTCCATTGTAGGCATTTTAAACTTCTCAACGGGCTTTCATAATCTTGTTCGTGAGGGGTATTCCCCACGAGCTTCAACAACGGTTGGTAGTACCGGTCATATCCAGAAGAGACGGGATCATGTCGGATCGGAGAGGAATACCGTGGTGGAGGCATGTGGTGTCCTCTTGCCGGTCGCTCTCGTCGATCTAGATCAGGGCTAGGACTCCTTCCCTGTCTGCGAGGGGAAGGTCGATGAAGATAATCATCGTCGAAAGGCGTGCGCTCGCGATACGGAGAAGAGAGGCGATCATCAAAGGGCGCCTGCTGGCGCGTCCGGGGAGAGGATTGATCATCGAAATCGCTTCTTGGCCTTGGAGGAGAGGATAGTTGTCGCGGTGCGCTGCCGTATGGCCGATCCATCTGATCAGCGAGGGCCAATTCCTCTGCGATTCTAATGTGGGATGTCCCCGAGCTTGCCGCTGGCAAGTTGATTAACGAGCTCGCTAGAAAAGGTGTCCAACTGCTGCCGGACTGAGAGGGTAATCTACTTGGTAACTTCTGCCAATTGAGCTTGAGTAACAAACCTAGCTTGTTGGTCACCAGGGAGCTGACGTGAGGACGACTCGTGTTGTTGATCGTTCCCAGACATCTTGGTCGAAGAGAAGTAGAGGCCCCATGGTGGGCGCCAAACTGCTGGTGGTCTAAATCACACAGTCAAATAAATGGAGGGTTTCGAATGAAGGAGGTCCGCTAATTCCCTTTCAGAGATCTGGGATGACAGCTCCATGAATTGACCTGCACAAGATAGCAACTCGTGAGAGGTTGGGGTTGGGTTCCCCGATGGTCCCTCCGACGATCAAATTAGTATGTGGGTGAGGGGAGATTTGTCAAAGAGATGAATCCTCTTTCTCTAGTTCTTAGTCTATTGGGAAGAAAAGCTTACCGAATTTTGGAAACTGATCTCATATTTATAGATGTTGCTGGGGGTATTCTGGTAATTATTGCTGGAAATGGAAATGAGCCGGCATTAGGAATAGTAATTGTTGACATGTGTCGGATGGTAATTGGCCGATAAGGATGAATCATCCTGGAAAGTACCATGGTGTGATGTTTTAGTCAAAGAACTGTTGTGAGTTGATGTGTGATGATGATCTACAGGTATGGGGATTTGAGATGTTTTATCGTCTTATGATCCTAGGTGGTTGTGGGTCATGACATCCAACGTTTTGGCTCTGCTCGCAAGAGCTCGCGCAACGCTGGCGAAGCCGAGAAGGCAGCGAGGCCGAGAACCACCGCGTTTTGGCTCGCAACGCTGGCAAAATCGAGAAGGCACCGAGGCCGAGAACCACCGCGTTTTGGCTCTGCTCGCAAGAGCTCGCAACATTGGCGAAGCCGAGAAGGCAGCGAGGCCGAGAACCACCGCGTTTTGGCCCTGCTCGCAGGAGCTCGCAACATTTTACTTCTCGAGCTGCTCGGTGTTTGGCGTGTCGACTTGTCTGGCTTTTTGGGCAGCTCTCAGTAGCAATCTTGCTTTAAAGGTTTTAATAGGGGAACTTGTCTACTAATCTTCTAGGGGTTACTGTTCTCTTAAGAAGGGGTTACAACAAAAGGTATGCAAAAATTCCTGTATAACACCCTGAAATTAGATTCTGTAAACTTGCTTAATCTATTTACTAACTTGAACGTTAGAGGGCACGTCGGAACAACTAACATTGGCCCTCTAATGGGTGTTACCTGTGCAGGAATCTGCCTTTTTCTGATCGATCAGCTATCAATGAAGATTAAGTGACCCTAAACTCCGCTAAATATTCACTTACCCATACAATTTACTTTCTGACATAAACAGACTTTTAGGCTAATTAAAATTTTAATGGCTGGTTTTGTGCACGTGTGTGTATCGAACTACATGAAGCACTATAGTTTGGAGATTGAAACTTATGTTTTAAATCTCTCAACTTGAACAATCAAATTTGAAAGTGCGAGTACACAAATATATGATGTGAATGGATAAGAAATTGACGAGAAGATCAAGTCAATGAGTCATGTTCATGACT
Source organism: Asparagus setaceus (assembly GCA_012295165.1). Classification (NCBI taxonomy): domain Eukaryota; kingdom Viridiplantae; phylum Streptophyta; class Magnoliopsida; order Asparagales; family Asparagaceae; genus Asparagus; species Asparagus setaceus. Next base: position 14,409,324 of record CM022704.1, on the reverse strand, counting down.
TCAGTAATATTTTTACTTAGTAGATGATGTAATTTCAAAACACTTGAATAATTGGGGAGTAATTTCAAAATATTAAGATTTTGGAGGACTAATTTCAAATCTGAAAAAGTTAGGGGATTAATATTGAAAAGAACCCTTTTCATGCAAAATTATTATTTCATACTTTGTTGGAAGAATTTTTGTTTATTAGATGTTTTAGTTTTTGTTTGTTTGTTTGTTTGTTTGATACTTTCAAGAATGTGTTCTGTTAAATGAATATGTAGTTTTTGTAATGTGACAGGTATAGAGTAGTATTTCTTTTTCTAGACAATATCATGCCCAAATTTTGTATTTTTCCTCCAAATATACGGAGTAATACAATATTAGTTCACTTGTAGGTAAAAAGCCTTTTGGGTCATGATATTAGTCAGAACAGTTATAATGCCCCTAAATCAAACAATAGTTCAGATTATTTTAAGTTAGTCGAATGTTAGTCCGTGTGAAAACATATATTAAATTGGAATAAAATAGTTCCAGATTACACAATTCCAGTACTATAGTTCGGGATTACAATAGCCCCAATCCGTGGAAAAAACATGGTCTTAATAGCATCAAGTTGCCATCAAACCTTCTTGGTCTCTATCATGAGATTATATTAACAAAGAGGAGTGGAAAGAGAAAGAAGCTAAAATTGGAAAAGTGAAGAAAAATGATTTTCAGAAAACCATTGCTTAACATCAGTGGCTTATCTTTGCCTCTTTTTCAGACTATTTCACACTCGGATCACAAATGCTAATATAAGATTACCTACCATAAAACCATCATCACAAAATGTAAATACACAAAAGCTTTTGATGCATTTTATGAAAAGAAAAGAAAAGAAAAATAATAAATTTTCACTATCCTAATATCTTTTCGCTCCATAAAAAATCTTATTTTGATTTTTATATTATGTTGTTCTACCCCAATGTGAGGAGGTAGAATAACCTACTCAACTGTTAACTCGTTTAGTGACAGGTTAACTATTGTAAATTGGCTAACTCGGTGTTTCTGGGTATTAAGGATTCATGAGGGGTTAAACATTAACCTTTGCCAAACTGGCGTAAACCAAACGGCAGTAAGTTCTCTAGTTATAAAAGTTTAGTTACTTGAAAGGTCCGTTTCATGACAAATATTCCAGATGAAAAAGAAAAGGATAAGAAAACAATTTGGGTGTAAAACTAAAACATTTAGTTTTCATGTCCTCAAAATCTCATCGAAACTTGGTTCATCACAATTAATGTATAATGAATGTATATCGATGTATATCAAAAGTCTACCTAAAAATCATTTAAGAAAAAATATATGTGAAAGAGATAGTGAAAAAGAATTTTGAGAAGATTAAAACGATACATTTTAAAGACTCAAGACTAGAAATCACACATTTCAAGTGATATCATATCGCAAGAAACATGTGATGAAATGATTTATCAGCTCAACAAATAATTTATTCTTATATTAGTACCTTAATTTTCTTCCATAAATTAGTTGTCATGCATCCAATTGAGCAAATAAATTGGGTGGCATACATGAATTTTAGTTCTACATGTTTCATGGTGATTGATATTTTAATTTTTCAGCTAAGATTAGGTCAAAGACACAATAGGGATCTTTTATTTTGGTCATATGGAGTTCATTAATTTTAGTTGGCCATAAGTTGTGGCAAATTGCTATCAGAGTTTGAATTTGAATTAGACACTGTAGACATGGGAATAGAGAACAAACATAAATTTAGACCAACATTAGAACTAAGCCCACATAATAATACAAAACAATGAAATTAGTATCACTATGGTGAGAACTAATATCAAACCAGAGATTATGAACATAACTATGGAGAGAGATTTGCACTTATAAACAGATGTAAGAAAAGAATAAAATTACTCATTTTCGCATTAATGACAATGTACTTCCTCCTATTGAACACATATATTCCCTCAACAAGTGCGAACAATTTTCTAATTTCTAAACTAACCACAGGATACTGCTTATATATTCACAAGAATGTCACCTAAGACATCAGAAAATAACAAACCACAAGATATACATAAACAGATAAACCATAATGACACTAGAAGCATATCTTTCTGGAGGAAATATGCTGATAGAAGTGAAACATTAAACAACAACCAAACCTGAACATTTCAGTACGATAAGCGAAGCGGAAAGAAGGGCGAACCACGCGTTTTGGCCACCGCTTTCGCAGGGGCGCAACATTTTACTTCTCGAGCTGCTTTCGGTGTTTGGCGTGTCGACTTGTCCGCTTTTGGGCAGCTCGGTAGCAATCTTGCTTTAAAGGTTTTAATAGGGGAACTTGTCTACTAATCTTCTAGGGTTCTTGTTCTCTTAAGAAGGGGTTACAACAAAAGGTATGCAAAATTCTGTATAACACCACGAAATTAGATTACGTAAACTTGCTTAATCTATTTACTAACTTGAGCGTTAGAGGGCACGCCGGAACAACTAACATTGGCCCTCTAATGGGTGTTACTGTCGTGAGGAATCGCCTTTTACGATCGATCGACTATCAATGAAGATTAAGTGACCCTAAACTCCGCTAAATATTCACTTACCCATACAATTTACTTTCTGACATAAACAGACTTTTAGGCTAATTAAAATTTTAATGGCTGGTTTTGTGCACGTGTGTATCGAACTACATGAAGCACTATAGTTTGGAGATTGAAACTTATGTTTTAAATCTCTCAACTTGAACAATCAAATTTGAAAGTGCGAGTACACAAATATATGATGTGAATGGATAAGAAATTGACGAGAAGATCAAGTCAATGAGTCATGTTCATGACTTCAGTAATATTTTTACTTAGTAGATGATGTAATTTCAAAACACTTGAATAATTGGGGAGTAATTTCAAAATATTAAGATTTTGGAGGACTAATTTCAAATCTGAAAAAGTTAGGGGATTAATATTGAAAAGAACCCTTTTCATGCAAAATTATTATTTCATACTTTGTTGGAAGAATTTTTGTTTATTAGATGTTTTAGTTTTTGTTTGTTTGTTTGTTTGTTTGATACTTTCAAGAATGTGTTCTGTTAAATGAATATGTAGTTTTTGTAATGTGACAGGTATAGAGTAGTATTTCTTTTTCTAGACAATATCATGCCCAAATTTTGTATTTTTCCTCCAAATATACGGAGTAATACAATATTAGTTCACTTGTAGGTAAAAAGCCTTTTGGGTCATGATATTAGTCAGAACAGTTATAATGCCCCTAAATCAAACAATAGTTCAGATTATTTTAAGTTAGTCGAATGTTAGTCCGTGTGAAAACATATATTAAATTGGAATAAAATAGTTCCAGATTACACAATTCCAGTACTATAGTTCGGGATTACAATAGCCCCAATCCGTGGAAAAAACATGGTCTTAATAGCATCAAGTTGCCATCAAACCTTCTTGGTCTCTATCATGAGATTATATTAACAAAGAGGAGTGGAAAGAGAAAGAAGCTAAAATTGGAAAAGTGAAGAAAAATGATTTTCAGAAAACCATTGCTTAACATCAGTGGCTTATCTTTGCCTCTTTTTCAGACTATTTCACACTCGGATCACAAATGCTAATATAAGATTACCTACCATAAAAAACCATCATCACAAAATGTAAATACACAAAAGCTTTTGATGCATTTTATGAAAAAGAAAAAGAAAAAGAAAAAAATAATAAATTTTTTCACTATCCTAATATCTTTTCGCTCCATAAAAAAATCTTATTTTGATTTTTTATATTATGTTGTTCTACCCCAATGTGAGGAGGTAGAATAACCTACTCAACTGTTAACTCGTTTAGTGACAGGTTAACTATTGTAAATTGGCTAACTCGGTGTTTCTGGGTATTAAGGATTCATGAGGGTTAAACATTAACCCTTTGCCAAACTGGCGTAAACCAAACGGCAGTAAGTTCTCTAGTTATAAAAAGTTTAGTTACTTGAAAGGTCCGTTTCATGACAAATATTCCAGATGAAAAAGAAAAAGGATAAGAAAACAATTTGGGTGTGTAAAACTAAAACATTTAGTTTTCATGTCCTCAAAATCTCATCGAAACTTGGTTCATCACAATTAATGTATAATGAATGTATATCGATGTATATCAAAAGTCTACCTAAAAATCATTTAAGAAAAAATATATGTGAAAGAGATAGTGAAAAGAATTTTGAGAAGATTAAAACGATACATTTTAAAGACTCAAGACTAGAAATCACACATTTCAAGTGATATCATATCGCAAGAAACATGTGATGAAATGATTTATCAGCTCAACAAATAATTTATTCTTATATTAGTACCTTAATTTTCTTCCATAAATTAGTTGTCATGCATCCAATTGAGCAAATAAATTGGGTGGCATACATGAATTTTAGTTCTACATGTTTCATGGTGATTGATATTTTAATTTTTCAGCTAAGATTAGGTCAAAGACACAATAGGGATCTTTTATTTTGGTCATATGGAGTTCATTAATTTTAGTTGGCCATAAGTTGTGGCAAATTGCTATCAGAGTTTGAATTTGAATTAGACACTGTAGACATGGGAATAGAGAACAAACATAAATTTAGACCAACATTAGAACTAAGCCCACATAATAATACAAAACAATGAAATTAGTATCACTATGGTGAGAACTAATATCAAACCAGAGATTATGAACATAACTATGGAGAGAGATTTGCACTTATAAACAGATGTAAGAAAAGAATAAAATTACTCATTTTCGCATTAATGACAATGTACTTCCTCCTATTGAACACATATATTCCCTCAACAAGTGCGAACAATTTTCTAATTTCTAAACTAACCACAGGATACTGCTTATATATTCACAAGAATGTCACCTAAGACATCAGAAAATAACAAACCACAAGATATACATAAACAGATAAACCATAATGACACTAGAAGCATATCTTTCTGGAGGAAATATGCTGATAGAAGTGAAACATTAAACAACAACCAAACCTGAACATTTCAGTACGCAAAGCACAATATCTACACAATAGCATTCAACAACACCCTTACAACAAACAAAGGGCACAGAACTACAAAGCTATCATTACAACAAAGGGCACACAACTACCAAGCTATCAGTCGCCATGAACCCCTGCAAACGCTAGTTGGGGCCCACAAAGGCGAGAAATGCTCGGTAATGGCCTGAAGTCTCTGTGGATTGATTCAACGCCTTCTTGTACTTCTTCTGATACTCTGCTTTGATGTATTGCATGTCGATTTCAGTCCTGCTCACTACAACCCTTATAAGCATTGTGTCATTGGTTCCTAGGCCCTTCATAGATTTAGTAGCAACTGAAGGACATTAACAAGAGTCTATTATGAACCATTACAGTAAAGTTTGTAAATGTATGTCATACTAGTACGACACACTTAATATTGTTGGGCCAGTTAAAAGGATCTGATAATAACTAATTTATGGGTAAATTTCACAAAACCATCCAAGAAGTTTGGAAGTGTCACTTAACCCAAAAACTTTTCAGGTAACAACAAAAGTTGGGGTTATCTTAAAAATGGATTCAGATAAATTCAAAAGTTTTGGAGGTTAAGTGACCTCTCCAAAGTTCTGGGGGTTTATCTCAAAATGGGCCAAACTTCTTGGGGTTTTGTGAAATTTACACTTAATTTATTGGAGGAGAAAGCTCTTAACAGTACTGGATGGCTTTGTTGCTGTTGTTGTACTATGAGAAGCTTCATAAGCAAATATATCTCAGCAAAAGTACTATAGTTCGGGATTACAATAGCCCCAATCCGTGGAAAAAACATGGTCTTAATAGCATCAAGTTGCCATCAAACCTTCTTGGTCTCTATCATGAGATTATATTAACAAAGAGGAGTGGAAAGAGAAAGAAGCTAAAATTGGAAAAGTGAAGAAAAATGATTTTCAGAAAACCATTGCTTAACATCAGTGGCTTATCTTTGCCTCTTTTTCAGACTATTTCACACTCGGATCACAAATGCTAATATAAGATTACCTACCATAAAACCATCATCACAAAATGTAAATACACAAAAGCTTTTGATGCATTTTATGAAAAAGAAAAAGAAAAAAAATAAATTTTTCACTATCCTAATATCTTTTCGCTCCATAAAAAATCTTATTTTGATTTTTATATTATGTTGTTCTACCCCAATGTGAGGAGGTAGAATAACCTACTCAACTGTTAACTCGTTTAGTGACAGGTTAACTATTGTAAATTGGCTAACTCGGTGTTTCTGGGTATTAAGGATTCATGAGGGGTTAAACATTAACCCCTTTGCCAAACTGGCGTAAACCAAACGGCAGTAAGTTCTCTAGTTATAAAAGTTTAGTTACTTGAAAGGTCCGTTTCATGACAAATATTCCAGATGAAAAAGAAAAAGGATAAGAAAACAATTTGGGTGTGTAAAACTAAAACATTTAGTTTTCATGTCCTCAAAATCTCATCGAAACTTGGTTCATCACAATTAATGTATAATGAATGTATATCGATGTATATCCAAAAGTCTACCTAAAAATCATTTAAGAAAAAATATATGTGAAAGAGATAGTGAAAAAGAATTTTGAGAAGATTAAAACGATACATTTTAAAGACTCAAGACTAGAAATCACACATTTCAAGTGATATCATATCGCAAGAAACATGTGATGAAATGATTTATCAGCTCAACAAATAATTTATTCTTATATTAGTACCTTAATTTTCTTCCATAAATTAGTTGTCATGCATCCAATTGAGCAAATAAATTGGGTGGCATACATGAATTTTAGTTCTACATGTTTCATGGTGATTGATATTTTAATTTTTCAGCTAAGATTAGGTCAAAGACACAATAGGGATCTTTTATTTTGGTCATATGGAGTTCATTAATTTTAGTTGGCCATAAGTTGTGGCAAATTGCTATCAGAGTTTGAATTTGAATTAGACACTGTAGACATGGGAATAGAGAACAAACATAAATTTAGACCAACATTAGAACTAAGCCCACATAATAATACAAAACAATGAAATTAGTATCACTATGGTGAGAACTAATATCAAACCAGAGATTATGAACATAACTATGGAGAGAGATTTGCACTTATAAACAGATGTAAGAAAAGAATAAAATTACTCATTTTCGCATTAATGACAATGTACTTCCTCCTATTGAACACATATATTCCCTCAACAAGTGCGAACAATTTTCTAATTTCTAAACTAACCACAGGATACTGCTTATATATTCACAAGAATGTCACCTAAGACATCAGAAAATAACAAACCACAAGATATACATAAACAGATAAACCATAATGACACTAGAAGCATATCTTTCTGGAGGAAATATGCTGATAGAAGTGAAACATTAAACAACAACCAAACCTGAACATTTCAGTACGCAAAGCACAATATCTACACAATAGCATTCAACAACACCCTTACAACAAACAAAGGGCACAGAACTACAAAGCTATCATTACAACAAAGGGCACACAACTACCAAGCTATCAGTCGCCATGAACCCCTGCAAACGCTAGTTGGGGCCCACAAGGGCGAGGAGAAATGCTCGGTAATGGCCTGAAGTCTCTGAGTGGATTGCAGCGCTCAACGCCTTCTTGTACTTCTTCTGATACTCTGCTTTGATGTATTGCATGTCGATTTCAGTCCTGCTCACTACAACCCTTATAAGCATTGTGTCATTGGTTCCTAGGCCCTTCATAGATTTGCGTAGCAACTGAAGGACATTAACAAGAGTCTATTATGAACCATTACAGTAAAAGTTTGTAAATGTATGTCATACTAGTACGACACACTTAATATTGTTGGACGCAGTTAAAAAGGATCTGATAATAACTAATTTATGGGTAAATTTCACAAAACCATCCAAGAAGTTTGGAAGTGTCACTTAACCCAAAAACTTTTTCAGGTAACAACAAAAGTTGGGGGTTATCTTAAAAAATGGATTCAGATAAATTCAAAAGTTTTGGAGGTTAAGTGACCTCTCCAAAGTTCTGGGGGTTTATCTCAAAATGGGCCAAACTTCTTGGGGGTTTTGTGAAATTTACACTTAATTTATTGGAGGAGAAAGCTCTTAACAGTACTGGATGGCTTTGTTGCTGTTGTTGTACTATGAGAAGCTTCATAAGCAAATATATCTCAGCAAAAGTACTATAGGGTGGAGGACAAAAAATTTCCTTGACAACCACCATATTTGTGTATATTAGCTTTAAATAAGATGACAGTATTGGTAGCCTGATATTGATTTCTCAGAAACATTTAGGATACTAAGAAGTCAGGTTTAGAGATTCAGACCAGTTTAAATAGAACAAGGTATGATCCAAGCTTTTGCTAGTAGCTTTTAGGTTCTGTTTAGAGACTTCTACTAGAGCAGTTGAATTAATATAATAACTACAAGCCCAAGCCCCGAAAAAAACACAACTACAGTGTTCACACCATTTGAGTTGATATAGCACCATATTGAAAAGTTCGGGACTTGGAAATAATTTAGAGAGGCAATGAATCAGGATTTCAGGAAAATGCAGCAGTTTTTCCAAAAGCAAAGTGAAAAATATTGAAGAAGTTAAACTTTGTAATTATAAAAGATGGAGAGTCTCGAATTAGTTATTTTTTGCACATGTAAAGCACCATGAAAATACCGTAAGAACATAAGGTAGCATCAACAATCAATGGTACCAAGTTTTTGAAAAATTAAGAGTACCTTATAGATAATTGATATGTCTCTTGTAGGTTTGAAACATTTGTAAATGGTTGATGAACAAAATCATGAATTTTGTGAATGTTTAAATAGTCAGAATAAATCACAAATAATCTTACCTTCGCAAAGTACTTGGCCGGATTCTCAGCACACCTTAAAATAGTCAGCAGACCAAATTCAAATAACCCAGATGTTTCACTCTTGACAGCCTGCAAATAATAATAAAAATATAGTTATTTACATTTGCAACCAGGGCCTAAAAGAGAGAAAACATGGGGGGAAAGGTATTCTACTTTCTCTAGAGAGCTTCCGTATGTATCATGGTATATAGAAGCAATAGCAGCTAAATGTGCACTGCTTCGTTCACTGAAGATGCGAATGAACACCTTCTCATCTGTGCCCAGTTTCTTTTCTCCGGCTTTATAGAGAGCCTTGGCATCTGTCGCTGCCATTGAAGGATCAAATTGAGGACCCTCGAAACGCATCACTCCAATATATGAGAGAAGAAGCTGCAAGTCAATGATGACATGTCATTATTCATTCAAAAATATGGATATACTCTGCGACTGAATTTTCCTTTAGAGAAAGGTACTGGGGAAACATAATGAAGTACCGGGTGCAGAAACTAAGGAGAAGGTTTGAGGAGACAAACAGCATCTGGAGTTTAGCAATGGTTGATGTTGGGGATGTTTCTAGGATATAGAAACCTCAGTTCTCATACATGAAAAATGGTTTATGGACCATGTACAATCAATACAATGAAATAAAGATGACACATCAATTCTTGGAACAAGTAGGATACTATGAGCCAAGACACATGGGAGTGCATGCACATGTATATAAAGTAAGAAACACCGAACAACCGCTATAGATCCCTTTGATAAAGAACAAATAACAATAGATAATTTTCTAAAACAAAGCTGACCTTTTGGTGATCACCAGTGGCTAGGTTTTGAATATCGTGTTCAAGATATGCACCGAATCTTGCAAGGTATGCCTGTTTAATTGTCTGTATCATGGAAGGTGTGCGAGAACATAGCACTTCCGTGGCTGCACGGAGATCGATGACATCTCCGGTGAGTGCTTGCCTAACTATAGTGGCATCTCGGTTGGCTGGATCAAGAATCCAAAGCATCATTGCTTTCTAAAACACGAGGAAAAAACAAGTCATTAACATTTTGCAACTTACACTTAATGCAAGGAAAGAATCCGTTAACTTTTGGGTTAACTGCGAATAAACCCCTTGCAGTATCGTTGTTTTATTGTTGCATATAGATCACCTGAGTGAAAACATTTTGAACCCTTAGAGAAAGAAAAAGTTGTTTTTACCAATAGGCCCCTACAGATAAATGAGTCAAAAAATTCGGGCTATCTTCAACAATGAAATTAGAGGGTACTAATCTCAAAATGGTGACACTATAGGGGTCTATTAGCAATGCGTTTAAATTTTTCTTCGCTATTCAAGAGCCGGTTGATTTTAGAGAGATATAACACCTTCAGGTCCCCACCGAGCTCTTTAGACAAGCGGGTGGTAAGTTCCTCGTGGTACATTGCACGGTACTTTCGTGCTGGATGAGACTTCGCTGGGTTGCATCCCGATGAGCAAGAATTTTGACTACAGTTGAGCTATCGCAACCAAATCCTGAACAGTAGCAGAGTTTATTTAAGAATAATCATGCAAAATGTATATTTTCTTGTAAATAGTAGCTAGCCAGCACTCAACAATAAGTTGCATTTTTTTAATACCTAAATGTCATTTGCAATCTATCTCATAAAGTTATTAGATGCTTGTGAAACATTATATGCTGATCAAGAAACATAGATGTATAAAGTATCCACTTTTTCCTTTTTTTTTTTTTGGGGTTGGGAGGGTGGGGTGTGTGTGTGTGTTGGGGTGAATTGAGTATTATATGGACCTTTAAATAAGGCAATTTCTCCAGAGAAAAAACATTGATGCAAGATGTATTATTTGTCAATTAAAATTTTGATGTTTTAATGGATTGGTTAAATCATACTTCAACCTTCAAATTTTGAATTTCTTCTCTGCTCAAGAATCATCAATATTTCAAGCTAACTCTATACTATCACTTTGCTGGCCGGGTAACATATAATCAGAGATAAATTAATAATGAACAATATACTAACAACAATAACCAAACAAACCCACTCTCCCGAAAAAATAATTAGCTCACAGCGGTTAAACAGTCCTGGAACATTATTACTCATTCAATTAAAAATGTTGTCAGATTCTAATGCAAATACACAATTTATCCTTTGCTTTAACTTCCCCAAAATGCAATCTGAAATCTAAGAGGCAGTACATAATTTAGGTGAAAACAAACAATTTGTCCCCTTGCTTTGAGTTTACATCCCAGTTTCCTCGATCAGTGTCATCAATCATGCATTCCTCTAATACACTCATTGTTCTTTATAATTTTTGTTTTATGAAAATGATAAATTTAATAGCAAATTCATCCACAAACTTAACCCAAAGCCAAGTTAAGCAGTGAAAGAAAGCCCTAAATTTAGAAAAAGGAAATTGCTCAAACCACTTTATTTCACTTCATAACAAGCTCCAAGCAACCAAATGAATCCAAATTCTTTCTAAATTGCCCTCCTACTGAGTAAAACAACATGCAAGAGACCTAAGATAATAAGACGGCAAAATAACTGCAATAAAGAAAATTAATCAAAAGACCCATTATTTATTAAAAAGAACCCATCAATATACAATAGAAACAAAACCACTAAACTAAATCACAATGCACAAGCTACTTCAACCAATTGAAATGGGTCATAAAAAAACCCCCAAAAAATGAAAAAATTGAAATACCCAGAAGTTGAAATTGAACCAAAATTCTTCCTAAATTCCCCACAACCAAACCGAACAACATGCAAGAGACCTAAGGTTATAAAGGGAAACATAACGACAATAAATAAAAATTAATCAAAGGCCCACTATTTATTTCAACCAAAGCAAAATGGGTCATAAATAAAACCCCAAAAAATGAAAATTTCGAAATACCCAGAAGCTGAAATCACCTTTAAAAGCTTTGTAGAGATCAATGGCGTCTTGGCGAGGTGAGCTGAGAATGGGAGGCACAGTGAGAGTCGACATCTCTTTTTCCCCCCTTTTTTTTCCTTTTTTTTTGGGGTTGGGAGGGTGGGCGGTGTGTGTGTGTGTGTTGGGGTGAATTGAGTATTATATGGACCTTTAAATAAGGCAATTTCTCCAGAGAAAAAACATTGATGCAAGATGTATTATTTGTCAATTAAAAATTTTGATGTTTTAATGGATTGGTTAAATCATACTTCAACCTTCAAATTTTGAATTTCTTCTCTGCTCAAGAATCATCAATATTTCAAGCTAACTCTATACTATCACTTTGCTGGCCGGGTAACATATAATCAGAGATAAATTAATAATGAACAATATACTAACAACAATAACCAAACAAACCCACTCTGCCGAAAAATAATTAGCTCACAGCGGTTAAACAGTCCTGGAACATTATTACTCATTCAATTAACAATGTTGTCAGATTCTAAAGCAAATACACAATTTATCCCTTGCTTTAACTTCCCCAAAATGCAATCTGAAATCTAAGAGGCAGTACATAATTTAGGTGAAAACAAACAATTTGTCCTCTTGCTTTGATATTACATCCCAGTTTCCTCGATCAGTGTCATCAATCATGCATCTCCTCTAATATACTCATTGTTCTTTATAATTTTTGTTTTATAACAATGATAAATTTAATAGCAAACCCATCCACAAACTTAACCCAAAGCCAGGTTAAACAGTGAAAGAAAGCCCTAAATTTAGAAAAGGAAATGCTCAAACCACTTTATTTCACTTCATAACAAACCCAACCATCAAATGAATCCAAATTCTTTCTAAATTGCCCTCTTACTGAGTAAAAAAACATGCAAGGCCTAAGATCATAAGACGGCAAAATAACTGCAATAAAAAAATTAATCAAAACCCATTATTTATTAAAAGAACCCATCAATATACAACAGAAACAAAACCACTAAACTAAATCACAATGCACAAGCTACATCAACCAATTGAAATGGGGCCATAAAAATCCCAAAAAAGAAAAAAATTGAAATACCCAGAAGTTGAAATTGAACCAAAATTCTTCCTAAATTCCCCACAACCAAACCGAACAACATGCAAGAGACCTAAGGTTATAAGGGAAACATAACGACAATAAATAAAAATTAATCAAAGGCCCTCTATTTATTTCAACCAAAGCATAATGGGTCATAAAAAACCCCAAAATTTGAAAATTTCGAAATACCCAGAAGCTGAAATCACCTTTAAAAGCTTTGTAGAGATCAATGGCGTCTTGGCGAGGTGAGCTGAGATGGGAGGCACAGTGATAGTCGACATCTCTCTCTCTCTCTCTCTCTCTCTCTCTCTTTTCTTTCTTTGGAGGTCAAATTCAAGAAAAAAGAGCTAGCAAGAGATAAAAGGTGAAGGGCACAGACAATTAATGAGCATGTTTCTCGTTGAGTGACGCTTGGAGAACGCGTGAGGGTCGCGTGTTCTTGATATTGTTTGTTTTTTTATTTTTGTAACGCTTAGGATGAGTCTCGAACAGGATTTTAACGTTTCATGTGCAAGGGCGGTTAGATTGTTTCTTTCTTCCGTTTTGGTTCATACAGCGATTGTTCAAATATTATTTTGGGTTAATTTTACATAACACCCTGAACTTTTCGGGGTTTATCACGTAACACTCCTAAATTTTATTTATTTTACATAACTTTCCTGTACTTTGAGGTGTCTCAAAACCCCAATGAACTTTATCATTTTATCACCGGTCCTCCTACCTATAATTTGAAAATAACGAAAATATCTGTCACAGTGAAAATATCAAATTTTGTTAAATTAAGAGTACCTTATAGATAATTGATATGTCTCTTGTAGGTTTGAAACATTTGTAAATGGTTGATGAACAAAATCATGAATTTTGTGAATGTTTAAATAGTCAGAATAAATCACAAATAATCTTACCTTCGCAAAGTACTTGGCCGGATTCTCAGCACACCTTAAAATAGTCAGCAGACCAAATTCAAATAACCCAGATGTTTCACTCTTGACAGCCTGCAAATAATAATAAAAATATAGTTATTTACATTTGCAACCAGGGCCTAAAAGAGAGAAAACATGGGGGGAAAGGTATTCTACTTTCTCTAGAGAGCTTCCGTATGTATCATGGTATATAGAAGCAATAGCAGCTAAATGTGCACTGCTTCGTTCACTGAAGATGCGAATGAACACCTTCTCATCTGTGCCCAGTTTCTTTTCTCCGGCTTTATAGAGAGCCTTGGCATCTGTCGCTGCCATTGAAGGATCAAATTGAGGACCCTCAAGCATCACTCCAATATATGAGAGAAGAAGCTGCAAGTCAATGATGACATGTCATTATTCATTCAAAAATATGGATATACTCTGCGACTGAATTTTCCTTTAGAGAAAGGTACTGGGGAAACATAATGAAGTACCGGGTGCAGAAACTAAGGAGAAGGTTTGAGGAGACAAACAGCATCTGGAGTTTAGCAATGGTTGATGTTGGGGATGTTTCTAGGATATAGAAACCTCAGTTCTCATACATGAAAAATGGTTTATGGACCATGTACAATCAATACAATGAAATAAAGATGACACATCAATTCTTGGAACAAGTAGGATACTATGAGCCAAGACACATGGGAGTGCATGCACATGTATATAAAGTAAGAAACACCGAACAACGCTATAGATCCCTTTGATAAAGAACAAATAACAATAGATAATTTTCTAAAACAAAGCTGACCTTTTGGTGATCACCAGTGGCTAGGTTTTGAATATCGTGTTCAAGATATGCACCGAATCTTGCAAGGTATGCCTGTTTAATTGTCTGTATCATGGAAGGTGTGCGAGAACATAGCACTTCCGTGGCTGCACGGAGATCGATGACATCTCCGGTGAGTGCTTGCCTAACTATAGTGGCATCTCGGTTGGCTGGATCAAGAATCCAAAGCATCATTGCTTTCTAAAACACGAGGAAAAAACAAGTCATTAACATTTTGCAACTTACACTTAATGCAAGGAAAGAATCCGTTAACTTTTGGGTTAACTGCGAATAAACCCCTTGCAGTATCGTTGTTTTATTGTTGCATATAGATCACCTGAGTGAAAACATTTTGAACCCTTAGAGAAAGAAAAAGTTGTTTTTACCAATAGGCCCCCTACAGATAAATGAGTCAAAAAATTAGAGCTATCTTCAACAATGAAATTAGAGGGGTACTAATCTCAAAATGGTGACACTATAGGGGTCTATTCGCAATTAACGTTTAAATTTTTCTTCGCTATTCAAGAGCCGGTTGATTTTAGAGAGATATAACACCTTCAGGTCCCCACCGAGCTCTTTAGACAAGCGGGTGGTAAGTTCCTCGTGGTACATTGCACGGTACTCGTGCTGGATGAGACTTCGCTGGGTTGCATCCCGATGAGCAAGAATTTTGACTACAGTTGAGCTATCGCAACCAAATCCTGAACAGTAGCAGAGTTTATTTAAGAATAATCATGCAAAATGTATATTTTCTTGTAAATAGTAGCTAGCCAGCACTCAACAATAAGTTGCATTTTTTTTAATACCTAAATGTCATTTGCAATCTATCTCGCAAAGTTATTAGATGCTTGTGAAACATTATATGCTGATCAAGAAACATAGATGTATAAAGTATCCACTTTTTTCTTTTTTTTTGGGGTTGGGAGGGTGGGCGGGTGTGTGTGTGTGGGTGGGTGGGGGCGGTAACCCCATATATGGACCTTTAAATAAGGCAATTTCTCCAGAGAAAAAAACATTGATGCAAGATGTATTATTTGTCAATTAAAAATTTTGATGTTTTAATGGATTGGTTAAATCATACTTCAACCTTCAAATTTTGAATTTCTTCTCTGCTCAAGAATCATCAATATTTCAAGCTAACTCTATACTATCACTTTGCTGGCCCGGGTAACATATAATCAGAGATAAATTAATAATGAACAATATACTAACAACAATAACCAAACAAACCCACTCTGCCGAAAAAATAATTAGCTCACAGCGGTTAAACAGTCCTGGAACATTATTACTCATTCAATTAACAATGTTGTCAGATTCTAAAGCAAATACACAATTTATCCCTTGCTTTAACTTCCCAAAATGCAATCTGAAATCTAAGAGGCAGTACATAATTTAGGTGAAAACAAACAATTTGTCCTCTTGCTTTGATATTACATCCCAGTTTCCTCGATCAGTGTCATCAATCATGCATCTCCTCTAATATACTCATTGTTCTTTATAATTTTTGTTTTATAACAATGATAAATTTAATAGCAAACCCATCCACAAACTTAACCCAAAGCCAGGTTAAACAGTGAAAGAAAGCCCTAAATTTAGAAAAAGGAAATGCTCAAACCACTTTATTTCACTTCATAACAAACCCCAACCATCCAAATGAATCCAAATTCTTTCTAAATTGCCCTCTTACTGAGTAAAAAAACATGCAAGAGGCCTAAGATCATAAGACGGCAAAATAACTGCAATAAAAAAAATTAATCAAAACCCATTATTTATTAAAAGAACCCATCAATATACAATAGAAACAAAACCACTAAACTAAATCACAATGCACAAGCTACATCAACCAATTGAAATGGGGCCATAAAAAATCCCAAAAAGCAAAATTGAAATACCCAGAAGTTGAAATTGAACCAAAATTCTTCCTAAATTCCCCACAACCAAACCGAACAACATGCAAGAGACCTAAGGTTATAAAGGAAACATAACGACAATAAATAAAAATTAATCAAAGGCCCTCTATTTATTTCAACCAAAGCATAATGGGTCATAAAAAACCCCAAAAATGAAAATTTCGAAATACCCAGAAGCTGAAATCACCTTTAAAAGCTTTGTAGAGATCAATGGCGTCTTGGCGAGGTGAGCTGAGATGGGAGGCACAGTGATAGTCGACATCTCTCTCTCTCTCTCTCTCTCTCTCTCTCTTTTTCCTTTTCTTTCTTTGGAGGTCAAATTCAAGAAGAAAAAGAGCTAGCAAGAGATAAAAGGTGAAGGGCACAGACAATTAATGAGCATGTTTCTCGTTGAGTGACGCTTGGAGAACGCGTGAGGGTCGCGTGTTCTTGATATTGTTTTTGTTTTTATTATTTTTGTAACGCTTAGGATGAGTCTCGAACAGGATTTTAACGTTTCATGTGCAAGGGCGGTTAGATTGTTTCTTTCTTCCGTTTTGGTTCATACAGCGATTGTTCAAATATTATTTTGGGTTAATTTTACATAACACCCTGAACTTTTCGGGGTTTATCACGTAACACTCCTAAATTTTATTTATTTTACATAACTTTCCTGTACTTTGAGGTGTCTCAAAACCCCAATGAACTTTATCATTTTATCACCGGTCCTCCTACCTATAATTTGAAAATAACGAAAATATCTGTCACAGTGAAAATATCAAATTTTGTTATTTCTCATTTATCGACAACGTACCCCTCCGTAAATTTTGGATTTTTCTCTTAAATTTTTTACTTATTTTTAAATTATATGATGCAGGATCTGATGAAAAAGTTCAAAGTCCAAGTGATTTTCTAAAATTATCGCAAATATTTTAGTATAAAATAAATTTTAAGGAAAGTAGACAAAGAAAATCAGTACTAGGACAAAATCATATAGAGCTTCCTTGGCCGAATATCCTATAACAAAGAAGGAAATGTGTGGGTCCAATCCTCTATAGGATATTACACCGAGGAAGCGACACTTGTCCATTATGTAGTGGAAAGGGAGGATATTTCCATCTCCAATACCAACATCATGATACAATAGGAGAAATATTCAAAACAGACCTATTTATAACTTTATTCATCAAAATCGACCCATTTTAAACATATTCATAAAAATCGACCCAGCTTTAAATAGGTAAAAGATTTCTATTAATCATCAGTTTGCCAACCACAACTAATTAGTAACATGGTTAGTTAAC
The DNA here is from genome assembly GCA_012295165.1 of Asparagus setaceus. Classification (NCBI taxonomy): domain Eukaryota; kingdom Viridiplantae; phylum Streptophyta; class Magnoliopsida; order Asparagales; family Asparagaceae; genus Asparagus; species Asparagus setaceus. The sequence continues at coordinate 14,391,569 of CM022704.1, read as the reverse complement.
ATTCTAATTAGTAACATGGTTAGTTAACATTCTAATTAGTAACATGGTTAGTTAACATTCTAATTAGTAACATGGTTAGTTAACATTCTAAATAGCCTGAGTTGGCAACCGTGACTATTTTGAACTACAATTTCAGCCCTACTACTAACCCAGTATAGTTAAACTAGCGTCTAATTTAGTTGGGGTTTGCAACGATTAATTAAAAGAAGCTTTTTAAAAGATCGAACCTTTCAACCCAAGACGCTGAAAGTAAACCGATAGATTTTATAAATAAATTTGAAATGAGTCGATTTTAGGGAATAAAATTATAAATGAGTCTATTTTGAAAATTTCTCCGATAACATATATGTCAGCCTCTTAGTATATAAACTATAAGAAAGCCCTCTATATAAACTTTTCGAAAAATGATGGCACCTGCTGTGTAAGTGCCGTCACTAATACTATAATCATTTGTTCAAACATCCATTTTAAAATTGGCATTGAATTTGTTTTCTTACCTATGCATTAATGTACTTGCGCTGACATTTAGGCCTTGTTTGGAAAACTATTAAAACTAGGCTAGGTTTAAATATGGTCCAGTTTTTGTATCTTTTTGTGATTGAGAAAAATTGGGTTAAAGCTGACCTAATTTTTTACTTTATTTTGACGCTTTTAACAGTGCTAATTGAACCAAATTTTACTCGGTTCAATTCTAGCATGGTTAAAAATAAAACCACTCTCCGAAAAAATAATTAGCTCACAGCGGTTAAACAGTCCTGGAACATTATTACTCATTCAATTAACAATGTTGTCAGATTCTAAAGCAAATACACAATTTATCCCTTGCTTTAACTTCCCAAAATGCAATCTGAAATCTAAGAGGCAGTACATAATTTAGGTGAAAACAAACAATTTGTCCTCTTGCTTTGATATTACATCCCAGTTTCCTCGATCAGTGTCATCAATCATGCATCTCCTCTAATATACTCATTGTTCTTTATAATTTTTGTTTTATAACAATGATAAATTTAATAGCAAACCCATCCACAAACTTAACCCAAAGCCAGGTTAAACAGTGAAAGAAAGCCCTAAATTTAGAAAAAGGAAATGCTCAAACCACTTTATTTCACTTCATAACAAACCCCAACCATCCAAATGAATCCAAATTCTTTCTAAATTGCCCTCCTACTGAGTAAAAAACATGCAAGAGGCCTAAGATCATAAGACGGCAAAATAACTGCAATAAAAAAATTAATCAAAACCCATTATTTATTAAAAGAACCCATCAATATACAATAGAAACAAAACCACTAAACTAAATCACAATGCACAAGCTACATCAACCAATTGAAATGGGGCCATAAAAAATCCCAAAAAAAGCAAAATTGAAATACCCAGAAGTTGAAATTGAACCAAAATTCTTCCTAAATTCCCCACAACCAAACCGAACAACATGCAAGAGACCTAAGGTTATAAAGGGAAACATAACGACAATAAATAAAAATTAATCAAAGGCCCTCTATTTATTTCAACCAAAGCATAATGGGTCATAAAAAAAACCCCAAAATTTGAAAATTTCGAAATACCCAGAAGCTGAAATCACCTTTAAAAGCTTTGTAGAGATCAATGGCGTCTTGGCGAGGTGAGCTGAGATTGGGAGGCACAGTGATAGTCGACATCTCTCTCTCTCTCTCTCTCTCTCTCTCTCTCTTTTTCCTTTTCTTTCTTTGGAGGTCAAATTCAAGAAGAAAAAGAGCTAGCAAGAGATAAAAGGTGAAGGGCACAGACAATTAATGAGCATGTTTCTCGTTGAGTGACGCTTGGAGAACGCGTGAGGGTCGCGTGTTCTTGATATTGTTTTTGTTTTTTATTATTTTTGTAACGCTTAGGATGAGTCTCGAACAGGATTTTAACGTTTCATGTGCAAGGGCGGTTAGATTGTTTCTTTCTTCCGTTTTGGTTCATACAGCGATTGTTCAAATATTATTTTGGGTTAATTTTACATAACACCCTGAACTTTTTCGGGGTTTATCACGTAACACTCCTAAATTTTATTTATTTTACATAACTTTCCTGTACTTTGAGGTGTCTCAAAAAACCCCAATGAACTTTATCATTTTATCACCGGTCCTCCTACCTATAATTTGAAAATAACGAAAATATCTGTCACAGTGAAAATATCAAATTTTGTTATTTCTCATTTACTGACAACGTACCCCCTCCCGTAAATTTTGGATTTTTTCTCTTAAATTTTTTTTACTTATTTTTAAATTATATGATGCAGGATCTGATGAAAAAAGTTCAAAGTCCAAGTGATTTTCTAAAATTATCGCAAATATTTTAGTATAAAATAAATTTTTAAGGGAAAGTAGACAAAGAAAATCAGTACTAGGACAAAATCATATAGAGCTTCCTTGGCCGAATATCCTATAACAAAGAAGGAAATGTGTGGGTCCAATCCTCTATAGGATATTACACCGAGGAAGCGACACTTGTCCATTATGTAGTGGAAAGGGGAGGATATTTCCATCTCCAATACCAACATCATGATACAATAGGAGAAATATTCAAAACAGACCTATTTATAACTTTATTCATCAAAATCGACCCATTTTAAACATATTCATAAAAATCGACCCAGTTTTAGCTAGGTCAAAAGATTTCTTTCTAATTAATCAGGTTTGCCAACCACAACTAATTAGTAACATGGTTAGTTAACATTCTAAATAGTCGGAGTTGGCAAACCGAGTAACATGGTTAGTTAACATTCTAATTAGTAACATGGTTAGTTAACATTCTAAATAGTCGGAGTTGGCAACCGTGACTATTTTGAACTACAATTTCAGCCCCTACTACTAACCCGTATAGTTAAACTAGCGTCTAATTTAGTTGGGGTTTGCAACCCCGATTAATTAAAAAGAAGCTTTTTTAAAAAAGATCGACCCAGTTTCAACCCGCACTGTTGAAGTGGCCGAAACTGGATAGATTTTTATAAATAAATTTGAAATGAGTCGATTTTAGGGAATAAAATTATAAATGAGTCTATTTTGAAAATTTCTCCGATACGATATATGTCACCTCTTAGTATATAAACTATAAGAAAGCCCTCTATATAAACTTTTCGAAAAAAATGATGGCACCTGCTGTGTAAGTGCCGTCACTAATACTATAATCATTTGTTCAAACATCCATTTTAAAATTGGCGATTGAATTTGTTTTCTTACCTATGCATTAATGTACTTGGTGACATTTAGGCCTTGTTTGGAAAACTATTAAAACTAGGCTAGGTTTAAATATCCGCTTGATCTTTTTGTGATTGAGAAAAATTGGGTTAAAGTCGACCTAATTTTTTACTTTATTTTGATTTTTAACCAGCTAGAATTGAACCAAATTTCACGGTTCAATTCTAGCATGGTTAAAAAATAAAACCAAACTAGCCCGATTTGGAGAGATTTGCGAAACAGGTCCTTAGTTGCTACACTAATAATGGTGTGCAACTATTTGTGAGATTTAAAACTACTAACGTAATGCATATTGCATTCTCCTTCTTCTAAGTGATTTCCCACCATACATCAACACATGGAGTCTAAATGCTCTATATGAATGCTTTGGACCTAGCATTGTGTCCGAATATTTCCTTGACTTAATAACAAAAATAAGGGTGCGCTCGGCAACTCCACAAATTTCGTTCTAGTTAGTACAATCTTCATTCAAAACCTTTACTATAATATAATAGATGTTTGAACAAATTCCAGTCTGGTCAAGAAAAACTAGTTTTATTTTGGAGTTTGTCAAACTCACCCAGATCTTTGTGGAAACTTAGAAGTGTTGACAATAATGCAATTGGATTATAAGTTATTCTTTTCAAAATTTAAAATCCAAAAGGATTAGCTTTTTACTTTCCTCTTCTTTTTCTTTTTACTTTTGTAAAAATTAAATAATTTGAAGGGACAATGAAAAGGATGGATAATTAATGGTTTTGCTCTTTTGCATTATAAATAAGATCTGCAATTGATCATTTGAACACAATTAATTAATTAACATGAATATAGTTTCTTAACGCATTGTTCAGTTTCTCAAACCTCAAAGCAAGAAGCTGATTTAATTGCACTGCTACATAGTCTAATTTATCAAGATTTAATTTTGGTTTCTTCCTGATGGAATCGTTTATGATTCTCCAAATACATAGCCCAAAAAAAAAAGAACTCTTGTTCAGTTGCTCCAACTTTGATATCAAGAAGGTGATTTACTTGTAGGGTGATTAATTAATCAAATGAAAACTTATATCATCATCAAAATCGACCCATTTTAAACATATTCATAAAAATCGACCCAGTTTTAGCTAGGTCAAAAGATTTCTTTCTAATTAATCAGGTTTGCCAACCACAACTAATTAGTAACATGGTTAGTTAACATTCTAAATAGTCGGAGTTGGCAAACCGAGTAACATGGTTAGTTAACATTCTAATTAGTAACATGGTTAGTTAACATTCTAAATAGTCGGAGTTGGCAACCGTGACTATTTTGAACTACAATTTCAGCCCCTACTACTAACCCGTATAGTTAAACTAGCGTCTAATTTAGTTGGGGTTTGCAACCCCGATTAATTAAAAAGAAGCTTTTTTAAAAAAGATCGACCCAGTTTCAACCCGCACTGTTGAAGTGGCCGAAACTGGATAGATTTTTATAAATAAATTTGAAATGAGTCGATTTTAGGGAATAAAATTATAAATGAGTCTATTTTGAAAATTTCTCCGATACGATATATGTCAGCCTCTTAGTATATAAACTATAAGAAAGCCCTCTATATAAACTTTTCGAAAAAAATGATGGCACCTGCTGTGTAAGTGCCGTCACTAATACTATAATCATTTGTTCAAACATCCATTTTAAAATTGGCGATTGAATTTGTTTTCTTACCTATGCATTAATGTGCTTGCGCTGACATTTAGGCCTTGTTTGGAAAACTATTAAAACTAGGCTAGGTTTAAATATGGTCCAGTTTTTGTATCTTTTTGTGATTGAGAAAAATTGGGTTAAAGCTGACCTAATTTTTTTACTTTATTTTGGACGCTTTTAACCAGGCTAGAATTGAACCAAATTTCACGGTTCAATTCTAGCATGGTTAAAAATAAAACAAACTAGCCGATTTGGAGAGATTTGAAACAGGTCCTTAGTTGCTACACTAATAATGATGTGCAACTATTTGTGAGATTTAAAACTACTAACGTAATGCATATTGCATTCTCCTTCTTCTAAGTGATTTCCCACCATACATCAACACATGGAGTCTAAATGCTCTATATGAATGCTTTGGACCTAGCATTGTGTCCGAATATTTCCTTGACTTAATAACAAAAATAAGGGTGCGCTCGGCAACTCCACAAATTTCGTTCTAGTTAGTACAATCTTCATTCAAAACCTTTACTATAATATAATAGATGTTTGAACAAATTCCAGTCTGGTCAAGAAAAACTAGTTTTATTTTGGAGTTTGTCAAACTCACCCAGATCTTTGTGGAAACTTAGAAGTGTTGACAATAATGCAATTGGATTATAAGTTATTCTTTTCAAAATTTAAAATCCAAAAGGATTAGCTTTTTACTTTCCTCTTCTTTTCTTTTTACTTTTGTAAAAATTAAATAATTTGAAGGGACAATGAAAAGGATGGATAATTAATGGTTTTGCTCTTTTGCATTATAAATAAGATCTGCAATTGATCATTTGAACACAATTAATTAATTAACATGAATATAGTTTCTTAACGCATTGTTCAGTTTCTCAAACCTCAAAGCAAGAAGCTGATTTAATTGCACTGCTACATAGTCTAATTTATCAAGATTTAATTTTGGTTTCTTCCTGATGGAATCGTTTATGATTCTCCAAATACATAGCCCAAAAAAAAAAGAACTCTTGTTCAGTTGCTCCAACTTTGATATCAAGAAGGTGATTTACTTGTAGGGTGATTAATTAATCAAATGAAAACTTATATCATCATCAAAAACTTTAAGAAGAAATTAAATAAATATTTTTCTTCCTCTGTGTTCTCTTTGCAAAGCCTTTGGTGTGAAATGGGAAGACTTTGAGGGTGTTTGGAAAGACTTATTTTTAAAGCTTATAAGTTATGTAGGCTTTTAATTGATTTAGCTTTTATGATAAAAATACTATAAAAATCATTTAGGCGAGAATAATAATTTGTTTGGTCAAACTTTGCTATATATGTGAGCTTATAAAATAGTTTTTAAGTTCTAAGACACTAGTTTTTAAATGACACTTATAAAGTAATTATTTATTTTTACCAAACAGATAAATGAAAAGTTTCAAAAGTTTAATTTGACCAAAAATAAAGCCTCCCCAAACCCCCTCTTTGTAAGTCCAAATCTTAATGTTTGTCGATTTATGACTTGCCAAGTAAACAAAAGTTGGGTGAACTGTTCCACCTGCAGCACAAGATTGTCATAATGTGACAGATTAAAGAAAAAGAAAGATGGTGACGGTTGTCTGTAAATGATAGGCTCAGGCCATTGTTTGGTATATGACTCAGTCCTGATTAATCCTTATCTAACTCTGATATTAATAAGAGACGGATTTATCCAAAACAAGAATATGTCAACATAGATGCTTTATTTCCACATGTTTTATTTTCAAGAAAAAGAACATGTCAAGCTCCACGAAAGATACGAGTGCTTTTAGGCGAGGGAGATGGGACTTTTCTGGATGGTTTGATAAGAAAACATGAATTAGCACATATTGATTTAGTTCACTTTTATGTCAATAACGTGAAATGTAAATGTGTATTTTACCCATAAGTTAACATCTCATCATAACAATCAAATCCCTTTTAATAAAATCAATGGCGAAGTAGAAATTAAAAGAAGAAATTATTATTATTTTATGAAAAAAACACAAAATCATGTTATTAAGGTTCGCATTATAAACATTATAAGGTAAGATGAAATTATATCTTGAAAGATTATAAAGACTCATAATCGAAATAAGTATGAATTCTATCAAAACGTTTTGATAAGTTGCATAATCTTCTAGTAAGTAAAAGGAAACAAGAGCATGTGCCAAAATATAATTTTTGAAAATACAATTGACCTTTATTTTTAAAGAGATGGTAATCTTATAAATAAGGGAGGAAAAACATCAAGATTGGAAAAATTAGCACGAAGAATCTCTCATTAAACAAATAAAAAATCAAATATTGGAGGGAGAGAAGTTTGTTGAGGCGACAAAAAATTCTCCACATAAAAGAGTCTATTTTGAAAATTTCTCCGATCTGATATATGTCACCTCTTAGTATATAAACTATAAGAAAGCCCTCTATATAAACTTTTCGAAAAATGATGGCACCTGCTGTGTAAGTGCCGTCACTAATACTATAATCATTTGTTCAAACATCCATTTTAAAATTGGCGATTGAATTTGTTTTCTTACCTATGCATTAATGTGCTTCTTGTGACATTTAGGCCTTGTTTGGAAAACTATTAAAACTAGGCTAGGTTTAAATATGGTCCAGTTTTTGTATCTTTTTGTGATTGAGAAAAATTGGGTTAAAGCTGACCTAATTTTTTTACTTTATTTTGGACGCTTTTAACCAGGCTAGAATTGAACCAGCCCTTACCTGGTTCAATTCTAGCATGGTTAAAAAATAAAACCAAACTAGCCCGATTTGGAGAGATTTGCGAAACAGGTCCTTAGTTGCTACACTAATAATGGTGTGCAACTATTTGTGAGATTTAAAACTACTAACGTAATGCATATTGCATTCTCCTTCTTCTAAGTGATTTCCCACCATACATCAACACATGGAGTCTAAATGCTCTATATGAATGCTTTGGACCTAGCATTGTGTCCGAATATTTCCTTGACTTAATAACAAAAATAAGGGTGCGCTCGGCAACTCCACAAATTTCGTTCTAGTTAGTACAATCTTCATTCAAAACCTTTACTATAATATAATAGATGTTTGAACAAATTCCAGTCTGGTCAAGAAAAACTAGTTTTATTTTGGAGTTTGTCAAACTCACCCAGATCTTTGTGGAAACTTAGAAGTGTTGACAATAATGCAATTGGATTATAAGTTATTCTTTTCAAAATTTAAAATCCAAAAGGATTAGCTTTTTACTTTCCTCTTCTTTTCTTTTTACTTTTGTAAAAATTAAATAATTTGAAGGGACAATGAAAAGGATGGATAATTAATGGTTTTGCTCTTTTGCATTATAAATAAGATCTGCAATTGATCATTTGAACACAATTAATTAATTAACATGAATATAGTTTCTTAACGCATTGTTCAGTTTCTCAAACCTCAAAGCAAGAAGCTGATTTAATTGCACTGCTACATAGTCTAATTTATCAAGATTTAATTTTGGTTTCTTCCTGATGGAATCGTTTATGATTCTCCAAATACATAGCCCAAAAAAAAAAGAACTCTTGTTCAGTTGCTCCAACTTTGATATCAAGAAGGTGATTTACTTGTAGGGTGATTAATTAATCAAATGAAAACTTATATCATCATCAAAAACTTTAAGAAGAAATTAAATAAATATTTTTCTTCCTCTGTGTTCTCTTTGCAAAGCCTTTGGTGTGAAATGGGAAGACTTTGAGGGTGTTTGGAAAGACTTATTTTTTAAAGCTTATAAGTTATGTAGGCTTTTAATTGCATTTAGCTTTTATGATAAAAATACTATAAAAATCATTTGGGCAGAATAATAATTTGTTTGGTCAAACTTTGCTTATACATGTGAGCTTATAAGCTAGTTTTTTAAAAGCCGGGGTACACTAGTTTTTTAAATGACACTTATAAAGTAACTTATTTATTACTTTACCAAACAGATAGAAATGAAAAAGCTAGCTTAAAAGCTAATTTGACCAAAAAATAAGCCTCCCCAAACCCCCCCTCTTTGTAAGTCCAAATCTTAATGTTTGTCGATTTATGACTTGCCAAGTAAACAAAAAGTTGGGTGAACTGTTCCACCTGCAGCACAAGATTGTCATAATGTGACAGATTAAAGAAAAAGAAAGATGGTGACGGTTGTCTGTAAATGATAGGCTCAGGCCATTGTTTGGTATATGACTCAGTCCTGATTAATCCTTATCTAACTCTGATATTAATAAGAGACGGATTTATCCAAAACAAGAATATGTCAACATAGATGCTTTATTTCCACATGTTTTATTTTCAAGAAAAAGAACATGTCAAGCTCCACGAGTGGGAAAGATACGAGTGCTTTTTAGGCGAGGGAGATGGGACTTTTCTGGATGGTTTGATAAGAAAACATGAATTAGCACATATTGATTTAGTTCACTTTTATGTCAATAACGTGAAATGTAAATGTGTATTTTACCCATAAGTTAACATCTCATCATAACAATCAAATCCCTTTTAATAAAATCAATGGCGAAGTAGAAATTAAAAGAAGAAATTATTATTATTTTATGAAAAAAAACACAAAATCATGTTATTAAGGTTCGCATTATAAACATTATAAGGTAAGATGAAATTATATCTTGAAAGATTATAAAGACTCATAATCGAAATAAGTATGAATTCTATCAAAACGTTTTGATAAGTTGCATAATCTTCTAGTAAGTAAAAGGAAACAAGAGCATGTGCCAAAATATAATTTTTGAAAATACAATTGACCTTTATTTTTAAGAGAGATGGTAATCTTATAAATAAGGGAGGAAAAACATCAAGATTGGAAAAATTAGCACGAAGAATCTCTCATTAAACAAATAAAAAATCAAATATTGGAGGGAGAGAAGTTTGTTGAGGCGACAAAAAATTCTCCACATAAAAGAGATATTCTTATTTAATTCTTGTTCATCTGGACTTCCTACTAGTCAACTTGAGTTCTCTCCTATAACAATCTATTTTCATTTCGAAAAAAAAAATATTATCATATAAAGCAAAGAAGAGATTGGAATCCATGAAAAGAGAGTGACAAATCGCATAGCTTTGCATATTACATTCTTATTTATATATCCTTTTAACTTTAGTTAGTAGTTCTAGATGCCTTAAGATATGCATTCTCTACTAAATGAATGGAGATTGTTGCATATACTTTTATTTTTGGGGCCAGCATGGGATTTATTCTTCACATCAACTTGTTGGAATCATCGAATCCTTGACTCGGAAGGAGCAATACTGGAAACGCCATTAGATTTTGGATGCGGTCATCTAAAAATACTAAATTATAAGCTAATGTCTCCGCCCTGGATACTCTGGTTGGGCCTTTTATAGAGCCCTCATATCCTTTCGTATTGTTTATGATTTGGGCCTTGTAATTAGTATAGTCAATAGGCCACTGGCCTTCAGCAATAATAATAAGCCTCTAGCCGCCTAGCCACTAAAAATAAAAGGTAGAAAACAGTTTCTTATTTCTTTGTCCTTTTTGCTTTCATGATGTTTGCTTTTAGGGTTAATTAGACAAAACCTCATAACTTCAAGGATTTTGCACTTAACTCTCCTGAACTTTTTATCATACTCCTTTGAAAGCGAGTTCGGAAAATTTTTCAAGAGACAATGAAAAGGATGGATAATTAATGGTTTTGCTCTTTTGCATTATAAATAAGATCTGCAATTGATCATTTGAACACAATTAATTAATTAACATGAATATAGTTTCTTAACGCATTGTTCAGTTTCTCAAACCTCAAAGCAAGAAGCTGATTTAATTGCACTGCTACATAGTCTAATTTATCAAGATTTAATTTTGGTTTCTTCCTGATGGAATCGTTTATGATTCTCCAAATACATAGCCCAAAAAAAAAAAAGAACTCTTGTTCAGTTGCTCCAACTTTGATATCAAGAAGGTGATTTACTTGTAGGGTGATTAATTAATCAAATGAAAACTTATATCATCATCAAAAACTTTAAGAAGAAATTAAATAAATATTTTTCTTCCTCTGTGTTCTCTTTGCAAAGCCTTTGGTGTGAAATGGGAAGACTTTGAGGGTGTTTGGAAAGACTTATTTTTTAAAGCTTATAAGTTATGTAGGCTTTTAATTGCATTTAGCTTTTATGATAAAAATACTATAAAAATCATTTGGGCAGAATAATAATTTGTTTGGTCAAACTTTGCTTATACATGTGAGCTTATAAGCTAGTTTTTTAAAAGCCGGGGTACACTAGTTTTTTAAATGACACTTATAAAGTAACTTATTTATTACTTTACCAAACAGATAGAAATGAAAAATTTGAACAAAATTTAATTTGGCCAAAAAAATAAAGCTCTCCCAAACCCCCTCTTTGTAAGTCCAAATCTTAATGTTTGTCGATTTATGACTTGCCAAGTAAACAAAAAGTTGGGTGAACTGTTCCACCTGCAGCACAAGATTGTCATAATGTGACAGATTAAAGAAAAAGAAAGATGGTGACGGTTGTCTGTAAATGATAGGCTCAGGCCATTGTTTGGTATATGACTCAGTCCTGATTAATCCTTATCTAACTCTGATATTAATAAGAGACGGATTTATCCAAAACAAGAATATGTCAACATAGATGCTTTATTTCCACATGTTTTATTTTCAAGAAAAAGAACATGTCAAGCTCCACGAGTGGGAAAGATACGAGTGCTTTTAGGCGAGGGAGATGGGACTTTTCTGGATGGTTTGATAAGAAAACATGAATTAGCACATATTGATTTAGTTCACTTTTATGTCAATAACGTGAAATGTAAATGTGTATTTTACCCATAAGTTAACATCTCATCATAACAATCAAATCCCTTTTAATAAAATCAATGGCGAAGTAGAAATTAAAAGAAGAAATTATTATTATTTTATGAAAAAAACACAAAATCATGTTATTAAGGTTCGCATTATAAACATTATAAGGTAAGATGAAATTATATCTTGAAAGATTATAAAGACTCATAATCGAAATAAGTATGAATTCTATCAAAACGTTTTGATAAGTTGCATAATCTTCTAGTAAGTAAAAGGAAACAAGAGCATGTGCCAAAATATAATTTTTGAAAATACAATTGACCTTTATTTTTAAAGAGAGATGGTAATCTTATAAATAAGGGAGGAAAAACATCAAGATTGGAAAAATTAGCACGAAGAATCTCTCATTAAACAAATAAAAAATCAAATATTGGAGGGAGAGAAGTTTGTTGAGGCGACAAAAAATTCTCCACATAAAAGAGATATTCTTATTTAATTCTTGTTCATCTGGACTTCCTACTAGTCAACTTGAGTTCTCTCCTATAACAATCTATTTTCATTTCGAAAAAAAAATATTATCATATAAAGCAAAGAAGAGATTGGAATCCATGAAAAGAGTGACAAATCGCATAGCTTTGCATATTACATTCTTATTTATATATCCTTTTAACTTTAGTTAGTAGTTCTAGATGCCTTAAGATATGCATTCTCTACTAAATGAATGGAGATTGTTGCATATACTTTTATTTTTGGGGCCAGCATGGGATTTATTCTTCACATCAACTTGTTGGAATCATCGAATCCTTGACTCGGAAGGAGCAATACTGGAAACGCCATTAGATTTTGGATGCGGTCATCTAAAAAATACTAAATTATAAGCTAATGTCTCCGCCCCTGGATACTCTGGTTGGGCCTTTTATAGAGCCCTCATATCCTTTCGTATTGTTTATGATTTGGGCCTTGTAATTAGTATAGTCAATAGGCCACTGGCCTTCAGCAATAATAATAAGCCTCTAGCCGCCTAGCCACTAAAAATAAAAGGTAGAAAACAGTTTCTTATTTCTTTGTCCTTTTTTGCTTTCATGATGTTTGCTTTTAGGGTTAATTAGACAAAACCTCATAACTTCAAGGATTTTGCACTTAACTCTCCTGAACTTTTTATCATACTCCTTTGAAAGCGAGTTCGGAAAATTTTTCAAGAGACAAAAATACCATTGGTACTCAAATACTACTCCATTAAATAAGAGTAAGTTGATAAAATAATGAATTCTTATTGGATATACATAGTATGAAGATAAGGATACAAAGTGTATTTAGATTATATTAGAATTAAGAAATTATACAATCTACCAATTTGATTTCCAAGTTCGAATATCCAATGCTCACAATTTAAAGGTTAGAGAAATGAGAATCCTCATATTAATACACTTATCTCCAAATTTATGCCACCATAGGATGCTTATTGGGCTAAAATCTGGTGAAGGCCCCTTTAGTTTAGACCCTCAACTCGAGCAAAAATGTCCGAAATAAGCAATTGTTCACACGATGAATCACGAGTCGAGTTCAAGGTACTGCAACTAAAAAGAGGTAACCTAATAATAATATTTTTTGAGAAAGTAATAATAATATTTGAACTATACAATTTCTCAAGGAACCTTATCATGTGAAAGCAAGATTCAATTTCTTTCTAATCTCTTGATTTCCTTCTGTTTTTCCCCTTCTTAGCTGTCATCTTGATTAATTCCTACGTACAAAGTACAATTCTATCTCTTAAATAATCCAAGTTTTGATAGATTAAGATTGTAATAATAATATTATTATTTTATAATATTATTATTTAAATAGAACTCTATTTACAAGTGTTATCCTCTCACATGTAACATCGCACACACACACATATAGGGTGGCGGCCATTTTGTAAAATGGGCTGCCATTCACATGAGCACTCAGCGTCTGATGTGATGAGTGATATGATAGTAGGGGCTCATGTAAATGGATGGTAGCTTTAGTAAATGGCTCCATACGATGTGATGGGTAGAGGACACATGTAAATGGGTTAGCTTTAGTAAATGAGTTACATATAAATCCATATATATATATATATATATATATATATATATATATATATATATATATATATATATATATATATATATATATATATATATATATATATATATATATGCCAAGAAATTACAATAATTTCCATAGCACTTTCATCTCCTTCGCAATTACATGCCTTTGTTATTTTCTTCTTATTAGATTACATTAGATTATTTTAAAGCAATTAATTATATTGTATATTTGATCTTTTTTTTCGGATATAAGTGCATTTGTGTCTTGAATTCATAAGTGCATTTTGCACAAAACAGCCAAACTTCCATATTTTCCAAATGAACCCATCTAACATATATGTCTACATATATAATTATGTTCTCAATCTTATACAATACTCTCAATCACTCAAAGACCCTACCCATACTCCGCTCATGCACCGCCCAAACTTACAAGTGCTTTTAGGCGAGGGAGATGGGACTTTTCTGGATGGTTTGATAAAAAAACATGAATTAGCACATATTGATTTAGTTCACTTTTATGTCAATAACGTGAAATGTAAATGTGTATTTTACCCATAAGTTAACATCTCATCATAACAATCAAATCCCTTTTAATAAAATCAATGGCGAAGTAGAATTTAAAAGAAGAAATTATTATTATTTTATGAAAAAAACACAAAATCATGTTATATATTAAGGTTCGCATTATAAACATTATAAGGTAAGATGAAATTATATCTTGAAAGATTATAAAGACTCATAATCGAAATAAGTATGAATTCTATCAAAACGTTTTGATAAGTTGAATAATCTTCTAGTAAGTAAAAGGAAACAAGAGCATGTGCCAAAATATAATTTTTGAAAATACAATTGACCTTTATTTTTAAAGAGAGATGGTAATCTTATAAATAAGGGAGGAAAAACATCAAGATTGGAAAAATTAGCACGAAGAATCTCTCATTAAACAAAAAAAAAATCAAATATTGGAGGGAGAGAAGTTTGTTGAGGCGACAAAAAATTCTCCACATAAAAGAGATATTCTTATTTAATTCTTGTTCATCTGGACTTCCTACTAGTCAACTTGAGTTCTCTCCTATAACAATCTATTTTCATTTCGAAAAAAAAATATTATCATATAAAGCAAAGAAGAGATTGGAATCCATGAAAAGAGAGTGACAAATCGCATAGCTTTGCATATTACATTCTTATTTATATATCCTTTTAACTTTAGTTAGTAGTTCTAGATGCCTTAAGATATGCATTCTCTACTAAATGAATGGAGATTGTTGCATATACTTTTATTTTTTGGGGCCAGCATGGGATTTATTCTTCACATCAACTTGTTGGAATCATCGAATCCTTGACTCGGAAGGAGCAATACTGGAAACGCCATTAGATTTTGGATGCGGTCATCTAAAAAATACTAAATTATAAGCTAATGTCTCCGCCCCTGGATACTCTGGTTGGGCCTTTTATAGAGCCCTCATATCCTTTCGTATTGTTTATGATTTGGGCCTTGTAATTAGTATAGTCAATAGGCCACTGGCCTTCAGCAATAATAATAAGCCTCTAGCCGCCTAGCCACTAAAAATAAAAGGTAGAAAACAGTTTCTTATTTCTTTGTCCTTTTTTGCTTTCATGATGTTTGCTTTTTAGGGTTAATTAGACAAAACCTCATAACTTCAAGGATTTTGCACTTAACTCTCCTGAACTTTTTTATCATACTCTCTTTGAAAGCACGAGTTCGGAAAATTTTTCAGTAGACAAAAATACCATTGGTACTCAAATACTACTCCATTAAATAAGAGTAAGTTGATAAAATAATGAATTCTTATTGGATATACATAGTATGAAGATAAGGATACAAAGTGTATTTAGATTATATTAGAATTAAGAAATTATACAATCTACCAATTTGATTTCCAAGTTCGAATATCCAATGCTCACAATTTAAAGGTTAGAGAAATGAGAATCCTCATATTAATACACTTATCTCCAAATTTATGCCACCATAGGATGCTTATTGGGCTAAAATCTGGTGAAGGCCCCTTTAGTTTAGACCCTCAACTCGAGCAAAAATGTCCGAAATAAGCAATTGTTCACACGATGAATCACGAGTTGAGTTCAAGGTACTGCAACTAAAAAGAGGTAACCTAATAATAATATTTTTTGAGAAAGTAATAATAATATTTGAACTATACAATTTCTCAAGGAACCTTATCATGTGAAAGCAAGATTCAATTTCTTTCTAATCTCTTGATTTCCTTCTGTTTTCCCCTTCTTAGCTGTCATCTTGATTAATTCCTACGTACAAAGTACAATTCTATCTCTTAAATAATCCAAGTTTTGATAGATTAAGATTGTAATAATAATATTATTATTTTATAATATTATTATTTAAATAGAACTCTATTTACAAGTGTTATCCTCTCACATGTAACATCACAACATATATATGGCATATTTTTAAATGGACCACATTTTACATGAGTTTTACCATCACATCGCTAATTTAGGATGTGAGGGGCTCACATGTAGTGCATGGTATCATTTTAACGAAATCACCATATGTATGATGAGGGCTCACATGTAAAGCTCATTTTAAGAAACGGAATTGCTACCTCATATTCCTTAATCCATATATATATATATATATATATATATATATATATATATATATATATATATATATATATATATATATATATATATATATATATATATATATATATATATATGCCAAGAAATTACAATAATTTCCATAGCACTTTCATTTCCTTCAATGTACATGACTTTGTTATTTTCTTCTTATTAGATTACATTAGATTATTTTAAAGCAATTAATTATATTGTATATTTGATCTTTTCTTTTCCAGATATAAGTGCATTTGTGTGCGCGGAATTCATAAGTGCATTTTGCACAAAACATGCCAAACTTCCATATTTTCCAAATGAACCCATCTAACATATATGTCTACATATATAATTATGTTCTCAATCTTATACAATACTCTCAATCACTCAAAGACCCTACCCATACTCCGCTCATGCACCGCCCAAACTTACAAGTGCAGTTTTGCAGTTAAGCCCCTCATACTTCCAGTTTTGCAAGACACCCCCTATGGACTTCCTAAATGCACCAAGGCCCATATTATCTATATATCACCTTAAAAAACAGGAATTTTAATTGTAATCAAATATTTGATAATCCTAATCAAAATATAATTTTCCTTATTAAAAAGTCAAGTAATAATATTCTTAATTCTTTTTTTCTTTTCTATAAAAACAAATTGGACACTACCCTTGAAAAATGCGAAATTACAAATACCTTAAAAACAAAAATCACAAACATACCTCTGAAAATATGAAATTATAAATAAATCCTTTAAAATCTAAAACTTACTAACAACTCCTTTAAAATTTTAAAAATTACACACTACTCCTTGAAAATTTCAAAACTACAAATAGGTTCTTGAAAAATAAAAAATTACAAATAATACCTTTAAAGATTTGAAAATTACAACCCACCACACAACAAATTTAAATATTAAAATAGCTCATTGCAAAATGGAAAAATTACAAACGACCCTTTTAAATCTGAAAATGACAAACAAACTCCTAAAAAAATCGACAATTACATAGGAAAGTTATAAACAATTGTTATTGGGGTTTTGCTAAAAGTTATTGGGGATTAATTGAAAAAACTAAAACTTATTGAGCAGGTTTTGCCAAAATTTATTGGCTATTTTGGTCATTTGACCGCATTATGAACTAACAGTGTTAATTTGATAATTTTCTACCAAATATTTTGGGGGTTTAGTGAGAGTTTCAAAGGTAATAGGGTTTAATGTCAAATACTCAACTTACTGGGGTTAATTACCCATATTTCATTTTATAGAGATAGTAGATTAGTTGCTACATGTGAAAACCTTATATCTATTGAAGAATAAATTAATTGTTCAAATGGGTTTGATATCACAGTCCTTTATATGTAAAGTTTGGATTTTATAAACATCTAATCTGCTCAATTAATTCTATTTAGTATTTCAAGTTGTTTAATGTAATATTAAATATATACGACAGAATCTCTTAACAAAAAGGGTACCCTATTTTCTCTTCGGCATACCAAAATGAGGTAGAGGAGCAAACTTAAGTATGAGAAAAATAATAATAAATAAAAGATCATTCACATGCTATTCAAAAATATACTACAATTGAATCAATAGTTTTTATGATTGAGTATATATAAGAGGGCTTTTCAATATTAGTCCACAAATCTTTCATGTTTTAAATTAGTCTCTCAAATCTCATGGTTTTTGAATGTAGAGATTATCGAATATTGTGTAGTAATACTTTTTGATATAATTTTCTTAGTCACAATCGATGTAGATGATGAAGACACTACTTTAGAATTGCCTAGGAAAAAGATAAAGATGAAGAATGATTGATCTCACTCAATAAAAAATAAAACAAGTTTTGATAGATTAAGATTGTAATAATAATAGTATTATTTTATAATATTATTATTTAAATAGAACTCTATTTACAAGTATTATCCTTTCACATGTAACATCAGCACATATATATAAAGTGACGGCTCATTTTTCAAAATGCAAGCATCATTTCCGTTTGAGATAAAGCATTCATCACATTCACAAAGAGTTTCATGACGTAGCAGAGTGTGTTCTCATTTTAAACAGCCAGCCACCTCATATTTCTTATATATATATATATATATATATATATATATATATATATATATATATATATATATATATATATATATATATATATATGAAATTTACAATAATTTCCATAAAGACTTTCTTATTTCCTTCCTTTAATGCATACATACTTTGTTATTTTCTTCTTATTAGATTACATTAGATTATTTTAAAGCAATTAATTATATTGTATGTTTGATCTTTCTTTTCCGATATAAGTGCATTTGTGTGCTGAATTCATAAGTGCATTTTGCACAAAACATGCCAAACTTCCATATTTTCCAAATGGACCCATCTAACATATATGTCTACATATATAATTATGTTCTCAATCTTATACAATACTCTCAATCACTCAAAGACCCTACCCATATTCCGCTCATGCACCCCAAACTTACAAGTGCAGTTTTTAGCTTAAGCCCCTCATACTTCCGCTTTGCAAGACACCCCTATGGACTTCCTAAATGCACCAAGGCCCATATTATCTATATATCACCTTAAAAAGGAATTTTAATTGTAATCAAATATTTGATAATCCTAATCAAAATATAATTTTCCTTATTAAAAGTCAAGTAATAATATTCTTAATTCTCTTTTCTCTTTTCTATAAAAACAAATTGGACACTACCCTTGAAAAATGCGGAAATTACAAATACCTTAAAAACAAAAATCACAAACATACCTATGAAAATATGAAATTATAAATGAATCCTTTAAAATCTAAAACTTACTAACAACTCCTTTAAAATTTTAAAAATTACACACTACCTCCTTGAAAATTTCAAAACTACAAATAGGTTCTTGAAAAATAAAAAATTACAAATAATACCTTTAAAGATTTGAAAATTACAACCAACCACCCAAAAAATTAAATATTAAAATAGCTCATTGCAAAATGGAAAAATTACAAACGACCCTTTTAAATCTGAAAATTACAAACAAACTCCTAAAAAAATCGACAATTACATAGGAAAGTTATAAACAATTGTTATTAGGGTTTTTGCTAAAAGTTATTGGGGATTAATTGAAAAAACTAAAACTTATTGAGCAGGTTTTGCCAAAATTTATTGGCTATTTTGGTCATTTGACCGCATTATGAACTAACAAGTGTTAATTTGATAATTTTCTACCAAATAGTTTTGGGGGTTTAGTGAGAGTTTCAAAGGTAATAGGGTTTAATGTCAAATACTCAACTTACTGGGGGTTAATTACCCATATTTCATTTTATAGAGATAGTAGATTAGTTGCTACATGTGAAAACCTTATATCTATTGAAGAATAAATTAATTGTTCAAATGGGTTTGATATCACAGTCCTTTATATGTAAAGTTTGGATTTTATAAACATCTAATCTGCTCAATTAATTCTATTTAGTATTTCAAGTTGTTTAATGTAATATTAAATATATACGACAGAATCTCTTAACAAAAAGGGTACCCTATTTTCTCTTCGGCATACCAAAATGAGGTAGATGAGCAAACTTAAGTATGAAAAAATAATAATAAATAAAAGATCATTCACATGCATATTCAAAAAATATACTACAATTGAATCAATAGTTTTTGATGATTGAGTATATATAAGAGGGCTTTTTCAATATTAGTCCACAAATCTTTCATGTTTTAAATTAGTCTCTCAAATCTCATGGTTTTTGAATGTAGAGATTATCGAATATTGTGTAGTAATACTTTTTGATATAATTTTCTTAGTCACAATCGATGTAGATGATGAAGACACTACTTTAGAATTGCCTAGGAAAAGATAAAGATGAAGAATGATTGATCTCACCAATAAAAATAAAACAGAATGAGTAAAAGACATGTTTTCTGAATATTTTATACAATAGTTTAATTGTTTTGAGTAAAATTAGGAATATTTAGAAGGGATTTTCATGAACTTTTTCAGTACTTTTATATGCTTATGTGGATGCTTTTATCATATAAAAGTATACTAGAGTTAGCATTAATATTTAGTTTATAATATTTTATGAAGTCTATCAATGATTAGGAACAAACTTCATATTCTCTTTTGTTTCTTTTAGCATACTCAATCATCTTGCCTTATTGGTTTTAAATATTCACTAGATTAATATTAACAAAAGACATGTCTATCAAATTCTGGTGAAGTTAGATGAGAAGACAAAAGATGAACAAGGCGAAAAGAAATATAATAGCACAAGAGATCCAACTTCACTGATATCACAATCGACGAGATGATGAAGATATTACTCTAGAATTGCCTAGGAAAAGATAAAGATGAAGAATGATTGATCTCACTCAATAAAAAATAAAACAGAATGAGTAAAAGACATGTTTTCTGAATATTTTATACAATAGTTTAATTGTTTTGAGTAAAATTAGGAATCTTTAGAAGGATTTTCATGAACTTTTTCAGTACTTTTATATGCTTACGTGGATGCTTTTATCATATAAAAGTATACTAGAGTTAGCATTAATCTTTAGTTTATAATATTTTATGAAGTCTATCAATGATTAGGAACAAACTTCATATTCTCTTTTATTTCTTTTTAGCATACTCAATCATCTTGCCTTATTGGTTTTAAATATTCACTAGATTAATATTAACAAAAGACATGTCTATCAAATTCCTGGTGAAGTTAGATGAGAAGACAAAAGATGAACAAGGCGAAAGAAATATAATAGCACAAGAGATCCAACTTACTGGATATCTGTCGGCGTAGATGATGAAGATATTACTCTAGAATTGCCCAGGAAAAGATAAAGGTGGAGAAAGATTAATCTTGGCTCAATTAAAATATGTGTTAGAATTAATATAAAACTATAATTCTCGACCCTCACCATAACTTCGGAGTTTTAGTGTAATGGTTAGAGATTTAATTTAAGATGGTATCAGAGCAACCCAGGTTCAAATCCCACCGCCACGAATTTTAAGCGGATTTTCTAAAAATTGACACCGTGAGTCTGTGCTTTATAAACAAGGGTGTTCAACCTGCGGTGACATGTTAGAATTAATATAAAACTATAATTCTCGACCCTCACCATAACTTCGGAGTTTTTGTCTAATGGTTAGAGGGATTTAATTTAAGAATATGAAACAAAAAAATATAAAGGAAAATATTTTTGAACATTTTATATTATAACTTATTTTTTAATAAAATTAAGAATTTTTAGAAGGGATATTCATGCAATTTTTTGTATGCTTATGTGATTACTTTTATCACATAAAATTATACTATAGTTACCATTAATCTTTAGTTTTTGTCTTTTATTATTTTAAGTCTATCAAATGATGTAGTAATGAGATCTTATATATATATATATATATATATATATATATATATATATATATATATATATATATATATATATATATATATATATATATATATATATATATATATATATATATATATATATATATATATATATATTATGAATAATGATATGGTAAGTGGCATTTTTATTTTTATATAAGTAATTATTTCATTTTGAGATACAAATTTCCTTACCCATAACATCGAGTGATGGTAAGAGTGTCCACGTGAGCTGTGAATTTCATTTTACTAAACAGTCAGCTCTTCATATTCTATCTCTACACACACACACACATATATTTCGTGTTTGTTGTATTTCTTTTTTATATTTGCTTTTGAGATTGATTATTAAAAATATGAGCTTATAATGTCCCAAATTGTTGTGTAATTTATTTTCAATGCAATAAGAAATATAATTTCTTTATTGCTAGAACTATAGTTCATAATGATATTGTTAGTCATGCTTGACTCCATATTATAGCTTGGGATTAGTAGAGTTTGGAACATGACATATAGTATCAATTTAACTTATTCTCTTTTACTATTCTCGCTTGAAGATATTATTATGTCAATTGATATCTTTTTTAGGGAATCAATTAAGATATCCCGCTTAAATATATTGATCCCGCTTTAGCACAAAAATCCATTTCATCGATTTGTTTATAATGTTTAAACAAAAATATGGCAAATCTAATAATCCGATTTACGATTTGAACTCAAAATGAATCAACTTATTTATGAAAAAATAATAATAAATAAAAGATCATTCACATGCATATTCAAAAAATATACTACAATTGAATCAATAGTTTTTGATGATTGAGTATATATAAGAGGGTTTTTCAATATTAGTCCACAAATCTTTCATGTTTTAAATTAGTCTCTCAAATCTCATGGTTTTTGAATGTAGAGATTATCGAATATTGTGTAGTAATACTTTTTGATATAATTTTCTTAGTCACAATCGATGTAGATGATGAAGACACTACTTAGAATTGCCTAAAAGATAAAGATGAAGAATGATTGATCTCACCAATAAAAATAAGAATAGTAAAGACATGTTTTTGAATATTTTATACAATAGTTTAATTGTTTTGAGTAAAATTAGGAATATTTAGAAGGGATTTTCATGAACTTTTTCAGTACTTTTATATGCTTATGTGGATGCTTTTATCATATATACTAGACAGCACATTAATTTAGTTTATAATATTTTATGAAGTCTATCAATGATTAGGAACAAACTTCATATTCTCTTTTGTTTCTTTTAGCATACTCAATCATCTTGCCTTATTGGTTTTAAATATTCACTAGATTAATATTAACAAAAGACATGTCTATCAAATTCTCGGTGAAGTTAGATGAGAAGACAAAAGATGAACAAGGCAGAAATATAATAGCACAAGAGATCCAACTTCACGATATCTCACAACGACGTAGATGAAGAAGCTACTCTAGAATTGCCCAGAAAAGATAAAGGTGGAGAAAGATTAATATTGGCTCAATTAAAATATGTGTTAGAATTAATATAAAACTATAATTCTCGACCCTCACCATAACTCTGAGTTTTTGTCTAATGGTTAGAGGGATTTAATTTAAGATGGTATCGAGCAACCCGGTGTTCAAATCCCAATTCCACGAATTTAAGTTTTATTTTCTAAAATTGACACCTAGTGCTTCTCAAATTTCATAAACAAGGGTGTTTAACCTCATGTGACATGTTATAATTAATATAAAACTATAATTCTCGACCCTCACCATAACTTGGAGTTTTTATCTAATGGTTAGAGGATTTAATTTAAGAATATGAAACAAAAAATATAAAGGAAAATATTTTTGAACATTTTATATTATAACTTATTTTTTAATAAAATTAAGAATTTTTAGAAGGGATATTCATGCAATTTTTTGTATGCTTATGTGATTACTTTTATCACATAAAATTATACTATAGTTACCATTAATCTTTAGTTTTTGTCTTTTATTATTTTAAGTCTATCAAATGATGTAATGAGATCTCATATATATATATATATATATATATATATATATATATATATATATATAGAGAGAGAGAGAGAGAGAAATTTATGTAAGTTAATAATGAATAGTAATACAGCCGACACTACAATACTAAATGCTACTTTGGGATCCTGTGAAGATATAAAGCCACTTTGAGATTTGTGCATCACAAATCTCAAGACAAGATGAGTGGATAAAAAAAGTGGTGGTATCACATGAAACTAAGTTCATAGAGAGCTATATTATATATATATATATATATATATATATATATATATATATATATATATATATATATATATATATATATATATATATATATATATAGGCTCCTATGAACTTAAGTTCATAATGAATAGTGGTACCAACTTTTCAACACTCATCTTGCTTTGGGATCAGTGAAGATATAAAGGCCACTTTGAGATTTGTGCATCACAAATGCAAAGGCGAATGAGTGTGGATAAAATGGTGCATCCGACTAACGCCATAGAACTACTATATATATATATATATATATATATATAGAACTCTATGAACTTAAGTTAAATGTAATAGTGGTCTATGACTTTTTCATCCACTTCTTGCCTTGATTTGTGATGCACAAATCTCAAAGTGGCCTTTTATATCTTTCACGGATCCCAAAGCAAGATGAGTGGTTAGAAAGGTTGGTGCCTATATTCATTAATTAAATAAGGAAGCTCTTCTATATATATATATATATATATATATATATATATATATATATATATATATATATATATATATATATATCCACTCATCTTGCTTGAGATTTGTGATGCACAAATCTCAAAGTGGCCTTTTATATCTTTCACGGATCCCAAAGCAAGATGAGTGGTTAGAAAAGTTAGCTTGTATTCATTATGACTTAAGTTCATAGAGCCTTCTTCTCTATATATATATATATATATATATATATATATATATATATATATATCTATCGTGTTTGTCGTCCTTCTTTTTTATATTTGCTTTTGAGATTGATTATTAAAAATATGAGCTTATAATGTCCCAAATTGTTGTGTAATTCTATTTTCAATGCAATAAGAAATATAATTTCTTTATTGCTAGAACTATAGTTCATAATGATATTGTTATTCATGCTTGACTCCATATTATAGTTTGGGATTAGTAGAGTTTGGAACATGACATATAGTATCAATTTAACTTATTTTCTTTTACTATTCTCGCTTGAAGATATTATTATGTCAATTGATATCTTTTTTAGGAAATCAATTAAGATATCCCGTTAAATATATTGATCCCAGTTTAGCACAAAAATCCATTTCATCGATTTGTTTATAATGTTTAAACAAAAATATGGCAAATCTAATAATCCAATTTTACTGATTTGAACTCAAAATGAATCTAACTTATTTCTAATAATGAAATAAATAAAAAATAAAATTATTTTGATAATTAACCATGTGCATTGCACATGCATAAAAACTAGTATAATGAAAAGCTCTACTTGTAATAACTAAATGTTTATGAAAGAAGAAATTCTGAATTGAGAGGAGAGAGGTGCGTTGGTTGTAAATTACAAATAACTGAGGTCAGAGTGTTTTTTCCTTTCACTGTCACTTAGTACTTGCCATTTATAGCCAGAGGTTTATTGAGAAAAACTTAAAACTTCAAGGAGATTTTGCGTGACACCCAAAAGTTTAGGCGGCTTTATGAGATA
Source organism: Asparagus setaceus (assembly GCA_012295165.1). Taxonomy (NCBI): domain Eukaryota; kingdom Viridiplantae; phylum Streptophyta; class Magnoliopsida; order Asparagales; family Asparagaceae; genus Asparagus; species Asparagus setaceus. The sequence goes on along the minus strand of CM022704.1, from coordinate 14,366,112 downwards.
AGAGGGGGGATGTGCAAAACTCCAAAGTACAGGGGAATTTTGGTGAAATTAAAAAATAAAATTAGCTAACAAAATAAAATTTTATTATGTAAATTATTCCAGGTCCAAATTTCAATTGATGGACTCTCTGAAGGCAAAGACTTTGTCACCTTGATAATTATTAGATGTATAATTGATATCCAACTATTGTATTTATTATTGAATGTGACAATAAAGACTATTCAATTGTGTAGCTAATTCTATTAAATGGTTACCATGGTTTTGATAGAATATTGTTTAAATTTAATCAGTAAAATGTACAACTGAGAAGTAATACTATTTGTTTAGTCAAGTTGAAGATTGCAATATATGTTTAGTCTACTCTTGACAGTAAGAGGATTGCGTGATTAACACCTTATTGACCAGCCTAATCAAACTGACTTTTTCTTCCCCAGAGCAATGAATGGAAAGGAGAAGAAACGGAAAATAAAATAAAACAGAAGAGAATAAAAAGAAAACTCGGTATAAACATACATCTAAATTAATTTTGTGAACCCATTTGAGAATAAGAACAAGTGGTCAATTTTAGTGAATTATTTTATAATGAAGAGAAATAGAGCACTGAACTTGAATTTCTCTGAACTTTTCATGATAATTTGGACCAAGGACCAAGCGTTGGTTCTGTCAACTCTTGTCACACCAAACTAAGGTCACTAAGAAAATACATTGGCCCGGTCACGTTCAAGTGAGGCTTAGTCCTTAATTGAATGTTCTACTCAAAATACATTGGCCCGGTCACGTTCAAGTGAGGCTTGGTCCTTAATTGAATGTTCTACTCAAAATACATTGGCCCGGTCACGTTCAAGTGAGGCTTGGTCCTTAATTGAATGTTCAGAGTAGAGGTTCCTCCCAGTTGGGACCGGTATATAGCTAACGATACACATCTAATCACTAGTATTCAAATCATCAACATATTTAGATTATAACTTCTGTACATCATAATTTTCAAAACGTATCTTACGACCTAAGTCTAATCATTACGAAAGTTCAAGACCAGATAGTCTATGTTCTTTTTCCAAACAATTACCGCCAAAATAGAGCTATGATCCAAAACCAAATCACCATTATATCTCTATTTTACCGTGATTATGCCCGAGCATGATTAGTACCGAGTGTCACATTGCCACTGTCAAAGCAGGCATCTTTTTTTTAAGCGGCCGTTTGGTTAGTTTCCTAATAACTAAGAAAAAGAAACGGAAACACAAAAATAGCATGGAAAGACAACGTGAAAGTCCGCTTTTCCTATTCTTAAGCCTATTTCATTGGTTTTTGTTAGGAATTGGGTTTCCATGTTTTTGGGGTCTACTAAACTATTCATATCTCTATATGATTATCATACATGCATTGATTTTTTAATTATTTTTTATTTTTATTTTTAAAACTAAACAAAGCAGTAGAAACCATTTCTTAAATGGTTTCCTAAAATGGTTTCCGCCATTTTTATCCCATAGGTTTTCAATTACTAAGCAACATGTTTTTACAATGCGATGACTTCCCAAAAAAGCATCTAGTTTTGACCAACATCAATATTGTCATTACCCCTCTAACCTATCCAAGTTCTGAGGTATAAATCACAATCATCAACATTTATTGTATATTAACAATAGCTAGACGGATTAAATGCATGTTATACTAGTCACAGCCCTGCCGGTGAAAGCTATTAATAGGAGACGCAACAGCTTCCGTTTCTCTAAATATTTTGTGGATAGGATAAGCGAGATAATTGATAAATATCGGTTTAATTAATACGGGTCGAATAAATCCGTTATCCGACTTGCTCTCCTACCCTACCCGACCCAACTCAAGCGTCCATCTCTACCACTCGCCCGAGCTCACGTGGTCATCAAAGGTCGCACGTTTCCGTCATCAAAGGACCCTTGAAAACTTCCCTGTACAAAACCACGCGCCAGCCGCCGCATGTCCACACCATGCTTCCAGAATAGCCACGTGTCTCTCTCCTGTCCTCATTTCCCTCATCCCGAATCCTCCCGTTGGCTGAGGAAAAATAAAATAAAACAGAAGAGAATAAAAAGAAAACTCGGTATAAACATACATCTAAATTAATTTTGTGAACCCATTTGAGAATAAGAACAAGTGGTCAATTTTAGTGAATTATTTTATAATGAAGAGAAATAGAGCACTGAACTTGAATTTCTCTGAACTTTTCATGATAATTTGGACCAAGGACCAAGCGTTGGTTCTGTCAACTCTTGTCACACCAAACTAAGGTCACTAAGAAAATACATTGGCCCGGTCACGTTCAAGTGAGGCTTGGTCCTTAATTGAATGTTCTACTCAAAATACATTGGCCCGGTCACGTTCAAGTGAGGCTTGGTCCTTAATTGAATGTTCAGAGTAGAGGCTCCTCCCAGTTGGGACCGGTATACAGCTAACGATACACATCTAATCGCTAGTATTCAAATCATCAACATATTTAGATTATAACTTCCGTACATCATAATTTTCAAATCATAATTTTCAAAACGTATCTTACGACCAAAGTCTAATCATTACGAAAGTTCAAGACCAGATAGTCTATGTTCTTTTTCCAACAATTACCGCCAAAATAGAGCTATGATCCAAAACCAAATCACCATTATATCTCTATTTTACCGTGATTATGCCCGAGCATGATTAGTACCGAGTGTCACATTGCCACTGTCAAAGCAGGCATCTTTTTTTTAAGCGGCCGTTTGGTTAGTTTCCTAATAACTAAGAAAAGAAACGGAAACACAAAATAGCATGGAAAGACAACGTGAAAGTCCGCTTTTCCTATTCTTAAGCCTATTTCATTGGTTTTGTTAGAATTGGGTTTCCATGTTTTTGGGGTCTACTAAACTATTCATATCTCTATATGATTATCATACATGCATTGCTTTTTTAATTATTTTTTATTTTTAAAACTAAACAAAGCAGTAGAAACCATTTCTTAAATGGTTTCCTAAAATGGTTTCCGCCATTTTTATCCCATAGGTTTTCAATTACTAAGCAACATGTTTTACAATGCGACGACTTCCCAAAAAGCATCTAGTTTTGACCAACATCAATATTGTCATTACCCTCTAACCTATCCAAGTTCTGAGGTATAAATCACAATCATCAACATTTATTGTATATTAACAATAGCTAGACGGATTAAATGCATGTTATACTAGTCACAGCCCTGCCGGTGAAAGCTATTAATAGGAGACGCAACAGCTTCCGTTTCTCTAAATATTTTGTGGATAGGATAAGCGAGATAATTGCTAAATATCGGTTTAATTAATACGGGTCGAATAAATCCGTTATCGGACTTGCTCTCCTACCCTACCCGACCCAACTCAAGCGTCCATCTCTACCACTCGCCCGAGCTCACGTGGTCATCAAAGGTCGCACGTTTCCGTCATCAAAGGACCCTTGAAAACTTCCCTGTACAAAACCACGCGCCAGCCGCCGCATGTCCACACCATGCTTCCAGAATAGCCACGTGTCTCTCTCCTGTCCTCATTTCCCTCATCCCGAATCCTCCCGTGGCTGAGGAAAAATAAAATAAAACAGAAGAGAATAAAAAGAAAACTCGGTATAAACATACATCTAAATTAATTTTGTGAACCCATTTGAGAATAAGAACAAGTGGTCAATTTTAGTGAATTATTTTATAATGAAGAGAAATAGAGCACTGAACTTGAATTTCTCTGAACTTTTCATGATAATTTGGACCAAGGACCAAGCGTTGGTTCTGTCAACTCTTGTCACACCAAACTAAGGTCACTAAGAAAATACATTGGCCCGGTCACGTTCAAGTGAGGCTTGGTCCTTAATTGAATGTTCTACTCAAAATACATTGGCCCGGTCACGTTCAAGTGAGGCTTGGTCCTTAATTGAATGTTCTACTCAAAATACATTGGCCCGGTCACGTTCAAGTGAGGCTTGGTCCTAATTGAATGTTCAGAGTAGAGGTTCCTCCCAGTTGGGACCGGTATATAGCTAACGATACACATCTAATCACTAGTATTCAAATCATCAACATATTTAGATTATAACTTCGTACATCATAATTTTCAAATCATAATTTTCAAAACGTATCTTACGACCAAAGTCTAATCATTACGAAAGTTCAAGACCAGATAGTCTATGTTCTTTTTCCAAACAATTACCGCCAAAATAGAGCTATGATCCAAAACCAAATCACCATTATATCTCTATTTTACCGTGATTATGCCCGAGCATGATTAGTACCGAGTGTCACATTGCCACTGTCAAAGCAGGCATCTTTTTTTTAAGCGGCCGTTTGGTTAGTTTCCTAATAACTAAGAAAAAGAAACGGAAACACAAAAATAGCATGGAAAGACAACGTGAAAGTCCGCTTTTCCTATTCTTAAGCCTATTTCATTGGTTTTTGTTAGGAATTGGGTTTCCATGTTTTTGGGGTCTACTAAACTATTCATATCTCTATATGATTATCATACATGCATTGCTTTTTTTAATTATTTTTTTATTTTTATTTTTAAAACTAAACAAAAGCAGTAGAAACCATTTCTTAAATGGTTTCCTAAAATTGGTTTCCGCCATTTTTATCCCATAGGTTTTCCAATTACTAAGCAACATGTTTTTACAATGCGACGACTTCCCAAAAAAGCATCTAGTTTTGACCAACATCAATATTGTCATTACCCCTCTAACCTATCCAAGTTCTGAGGTATAAATCACAATCATCAACATTTATTGTATATTAACAATAGATAGATGGATTAAATGCATGTTATACTAGTCACAGCCCTGCTGGTGAAAGCTATTAATAGGAGACGCAACAACTTCCGTTTCTCTAACGCCTCGTTTGGTACGCGGGAATGGAGTCAAGTGAGAATGGAATGAAGGTAGGAATGAAATGGAATTAATGTGGGAATGGAATGCTCATTCCCATTCTCATGTTTGGGTGCGATTAGAGAATTATGTGGGAATATCTTTAAGAAGGGTATATCCGGAATTTATATTATTATTTTCATTCTCACTTAAGTGGGAATATCAATTCCTTGATAACTCATTGGGAATAGCAATTCCCACATTAAGTGGGAATTGATGAGAAGTGGGAATGTCATTTCTAACATTAAAACACATCATGTTTGGTAGCATGAATCGGAAGTTGGAATTGCAATTCCATTCAAATGCCAAAGCGGTGATAATATTTTGTGGATAGGATAAGCGAGATAATTGCTAAATATCGGTTTAATTAATACGGGTCGAATAAATCCGTTATCGGACTTGCTCTCCTACCCTACCCGACCCAACTCAAGCGTCCATCTCTACCACTCGCCCGAGCTCACGTGGTCATCAAAGGTCGCACGTTTCCGTCATCAAAGGCCGCACGTTTCCGTCATCAAAGGCCGCACGTTTCCGTCATCAATGGAGCCTTGAAAACTTCCTGTACAAAATCACGCGACCAGCCGCCGCATGCCGCCACGTGTCCACTAGGCTTCCATAATAGCCACGTGTCACTCTCCTGTCCTCATTCCCTCATCCCGAATCCTCCCGTTGGCTGAGGAAAAATAAAATAAAAAATTCTATTTTTGCAAAAGAAAATTTCCCTTTCTTCTCTTATTATTTCTGTGTGGTTCCTTCTCTTTTCTATTTTAGAGGCGATTCACCCAACCATCGTCGCCTCTCAGACCCTAATCCCAAAACTCAACGTTTCATCCAGAGACAACGACACCATTTCAAATTCCCCCAAAATTTCAATAAAAATCTTATCATTTAAATCTTAATTCGCGAATTAAATTATATGATTTGCATTGGTGCGAGCATTCCAAGCACTCGAATCCTCCATCATCAACAAATTCAAGATAAAGAACGGGCTTTGAGGAGTAAAAGCTCGTACCTGCGATCACCAGCGACGACGACGACGGTGAGAATACCGGCGATCGAGATGGAGTCCACGTCGAAGGCGTCGGCGATCGCATCCACGCCGTTGATTCTGACCTCAGGCGCCAGCGGTCGGGTCACCGCCCTCTTCTCTCTCCGATCGCTAAGAAGCTTGCTGCTTTTGTTCAATAGCTTCTTGCTTTTGCTTTTGCTACCGTTTCGGCGGAGGACGATAGCGGTGTCGGAGAAGTCGGAGGGGTGGTTGTGAGAGTGCCGGCGGCGATGGTGAGGAGGACGAAGGAGAGAGGAGGCGGCGGGCGAGGCGATGGCGATCAAGAGGTTGAAGGAGATCGAGGAGGAGATGGAGGAGACGAAGACGAGCTCGAAGGAGTTCTCGCTGATGTCGACGGCGAGAGGGAGATATTCACGAGGTCGTGGACGCCGATCGCTTCCTTACAACAACTTGCATCTTTGAAAAAGCGACACGCAAAATTTAGAAGTATCCTATATTATATGTTGCGGCTACTTCATCTAATGCTTGGCAAACTTCTTTAGTTTGCATCTCACGGAGTCCAATACAACATCTATAATCCATTTGAACACTTTGTATTTACACAATTTATTATTTGATTCCCATCGATTACTTGCAGTGTTAAGATCTCGCTAAACATCTTTTTCCCGCAAATGAAGTTGAAGTATTACACTAATGAAGGTTATGCTTGTAGCAGATGGAACAACTAGAAAAATAATAAGCGGAAGGAGATTGATTTGGAGGAGTTGCAAGCAAGAGCAAATGAAGCTCGATCCGTAAGGTCCGATTAATGTTCTTATCTTTAATTTTCTTGCTTTTGTTTGATTCTTGTAGAAGTATCTTCCCTTGCTCATGCTGATGGTTGTTTTCTTTGCACATTCAGCATTATAAAATATCCAGAAGGTCCGAGAAGTTATTTGAGAATTTAATTGCAGATCATATGAAAACTTTTTCAAAAGCTCTAAGATCCCATCTACAAGGGCCAAAGATTTCCAAAGATGTCTCCTCTGGTCAGCTTCTTTCTCCCTGTAGTTAATTTGTTTCATGGTTAGTATTTATTTGTGGGTTAAGTTTTTTATAATATTTGAATGTGTCATACCCAAGTAAGAACCGAACAAATCGAACCGAACCGCACCGAACCGACATGAGGCAGTTTGGTTCGATTCTGAATAATAGGCGGTTCGGTTTGGTCAAATTTTAACAAAAACCGAACCGACCGACCGTTTGCTCACCCCTACACGCCGTCATCAAAGGCCGCACGTTTCCGTCATCAATGGAGCCTTGAAAACTTCCCTGTACAAAATCACGCGACCAGCCGCCGCATGCCGCCACGTGTCCACTAGGCTTCCATAATAGCCACGTGTCACTCTCCTGTCCTCATTCCCCTCATCCCGAATCCTCCCGTTGGCTGAGAAAAAAATAAAATAAAAAATTCTATTTTTGCAAAAGAAAATTTCCCTTTCTTCTCTTATTTCTGTTTGGTTCCTTCTCTTTTCTATTTTAGAGGCGATTCATCCAACCATCGTCGCCTCTCAGACCCTAATCCCAAAACTCAACGTTTCATCTAGAGACAACGACACCATTTCAAATTCCCCCAAAATTTCAATAAAAATCTTATCATTTAAATCTTAATTCGCGAATTAAATTATATGATTTGCATTGGTGCGAGCATTCCAAGCACTCGAATCCTCCATCATCAACAAATTCAAGATAAAGAACGGATTTTGAGGAGTAAAAGCTCGTACCTGCGATCACCAGCGACGACGACGACGGTGAGAATACCGGCGATCGAGATGGAGTCCACGTCGAAGGCGTCGGCGATCGCATCCACGCCGTTGATTCTGACCTCAGGCGCCAGCGGTCGGGTCACCGCCCTCTTCTCTCTCGGATCGCTAAGAAGCTTGCTGCTTTTGTTCAATAGCTTCTTGCTTTTGCTTTTGCTGCCGTTTCGGCGGAGGACGATAGCGGTGTCGGAGAAGTCGGAGGGGGTGGTTGTGAGAGTGCCGGCGGCGATGGTGAGGAGGACGAAGGAGAGCGAGGCGGCGGCGAGGAGAGCGATGGCGATCAAGAGGTTGAAGGAGATCGAGGAGGAGATGGAGGAGACGAAGACGAGCTCGAAGGAGTTCTCGCTGATGTCGACGGCGAGAGGGGAGACGATATTCACGAGGTCGTGGACGCCGATCGCTTCTAAGATCAAGTAAGCTTAATCGCCGTATTTCTTCTAGTTTTTAATTCCCTTTTTCTTTTCATTTTATGGTGTGTTTTGGAATTTCAGAAGATAAAATTATTTAATAATGGTTTCTGTTCATTGTGTTTACTATGGAAAATTCTTTATGGAAATTAACGATAATATTTTGAAATTTATTTGTAATTTTTCTTTGAAAATTGTAAATTTGCAAATATGACATTTTTCTAGAGACATCTTTACAAGCACGCCTCTCTTGCGCTGGCTTCTAGATGCAGCTTGAATTCAAGAGGAGTGCACTGTACGTAGAGAAAGGGTGTATTATTTTGTTGTTTATTAGCAGAAGAATTGGTCAATTTTGAACTGCAACATTTCTCATTTAACTATTTTATTTTTTAAACGGGAACTGTTGCAAATTTATTGAAAATTGCTGGAAATTTTAATGTGGGCTTGTTCAGAACCAACCTCGTTAAGTTGGAGACCCAATTTGCATGTTTTTGGAGGTAATTTTACAAATACTAACACTTGGAGGATAAATTTTCAAGTATGAAAGATATGAGGGGTATATACGCAAAAACCCACTTGTTTTATTAGCGGAAGACGTAGTCAACTTTGAACCGCAACTTTTAGATCGCGGATGCGGCGGCAAATGACGCTTTTAAGCTAAACCGACAGTTGATTTAGACAAGCGAATAAAGGACGGTCACTTTATTTGGAGTCTATAAATTTTTTTATTTCGTTCATTAATGTTGTTGTCACTATAGTTTTATAACCATGTGAGCTTTTGAATTCTTTTTCTTAAAAAAAAATGTTTTTCTACTCTCTTGATGTCAGGTTGACCCTTTCCAATAAACGAGGCATAGTAGCTCTGATTCTAGAAAGATTAAAGTGTTTAAACAAATTTTTTATCTTATACCATAGAAATTGGATTTTTTGAAGAGATAAATCTAGAAGGATAAAAGTGATAACTTTTGGATCATTGATGGGCTAAATAGCAGTTAAAAATCCTGTAGTTTCACTCACTCTGTATTATATACCCTCAATTGTTTTTTGTCATTTATATACTTAAGTTGTTTAAAATTAATACATTAGTACCCTCTATTATGTAAAGATGAAAATTTTCACCCAAATATTATCATTTGACGCTTGGAATTAATTAACATGTTAGTGCCATGTTAGAACATTCTGGTGAAATTTTGCACATTTGCATTGTAAAGAGTATCTATGTTAATTTTAAACAACTTAGGGCGCATAACTGCGGAAAAAAAAACCGAGAGTATATAAGTGAAAAGTAAGTAAAACTATAAGATGTTTAAGTGCTGTTTAGCCACTATTGATGTTATTATCGCCGTTTAGAATAATTTGTCGCTAGTCGCTTTCTCGAAGCATCTAAGCCACATATTTCAAGACCACTTTTGCCGATTTCGTCGTTTAGAATAAATTTCCACCGGGACCGAACATTCTGCTGTTGGTGGAGCAAAATTATTAAAAAGCGGAAAAAGCTATTGGTCCCTGACTGCTATCATGTCACATCAGCATCTTTGAGGTTGCCCGCTAGCATTATGTATGGGCCTAACTTTGTATAGGCCCATAATTTGGGCCTCTATGGGCCTATTGTCATTGACCTTTGTGTACTATATTATACACAAATTTGTTCAATCTGCAGCTCCACTCTTCATCTATATCTTTGGGCGTTCTTCAAATTTGTGGCCACTTTTAAGTAATTGAGCCATAAACAGCATACCCAAATCTTGAATCATGTGTTTAAGAAATCATAGGATTTAGGTAATATACATTAATATTTGCGCTGTTGCTTGTCACATGGTATATGAATGTTCAGCGTTGCTATAAGATATCTGCCAATGAGCATCTGAATTGCACTTGAAACTCTTTCTTGGAATTTAATAAAAGCTATATTTCTCGGGAAAAGTTTCCTTGAAAACCATCTCAATAAAATTTGCTTATGATTTTCATTTTTTTTGAATATTAATTCTATTGATTATTCTTTAGCTCTGTTCACCATGGCAGCTGATGAGAAATTATTTCTATCCTTTGCAGGGGGCTGGTTGTCGTTATGCATGGTTTAAATGAGCACAGGTTTGTTTATTTGTTTTCTCGTTGCATGTGAACTTTAAGATTATGCAGTAATAATTGAAATACTTACAAGGTTTGGTGATTTTTGTGTTCTGCAGTGGAAGATACAATTATTTTGCCAAGCAACTAAATGCCAGTGGATTTAAAGTTTATGCTATGGATTGGACTGGTAACCTCTAGTCAAATAACCATATTTTGAACTTTATTTCTTGGTCTCTAATATTGGTTGTAAATAGAAAAAAAAGTTTTTGGATAAAGTAAAAGTCTAAATCTTTTTATGATATTGCATGCGGTCTTCTCTTCGAACATTTGCAGAACCAAACTTCATTTAGGAAATGATTGTTTCATCAATGATCATATATGGGGATTGCAGGACTTTCTGGACAAAAGAGGTTTCTTGAAAAATAGGGAATAGATGAAGGGGGTTCTTATAAGATACCCTAAATTTTCAGTGATTATCCAATTTGAATTTGGAGATCTTATCAGGTTTAGAATATTCACATTCTTAAAGTTCCTAACCATTACACCAAAACTCCGAAGTTGTGGTGAGGGTTGAGGGTTATATTTTTAGTAGCATATCAGTACGTGCACATACACGTTCTAGTAATGTTTATTTTTTTATTAAAATACGGTCCTATATTTTAATTATATTATTATCATTTAATGTATATTTACAGAGTTTCTAGTAAAATATCCACGTGCATAATTCACATGATCAAATTAATAAGAAAATTATTATCATTTAATGTTGTATCATGAGGATATATTAATTTTAGATTGAAGTAACAACAACTATTCTAGATAAGAAAATTCATCTAATCTTTATAATTTTATTGCCATAATGTAGCGAGTAAAGCCCTCGCCAACATGGAATATGCCAAGATCTAGTGCAAATAAATATTGAAAAATTGCAACCAAAATCCACAAGCTTCAAACCAAGAACATAAACAAGATGACACAAGTGTTTTATGTGGTTCGACACGAGTGTTTTACGTGGTTCGACACAATGGGTACATCCACGAGAAGGCAAATCAATGGGCATTCCACTATTTCAACAACAATATACATGATTTGCGGTTGATGAGAACACTCATCAATTAGTTGAATACACCAACCAACAACCCTCCTCTACAACACTCGTAGCAAGAGAAACAACCCACCAAGCCAAACAATTGAAATCTCTACTAGAATACCCAACAACAACCCAAAGACAAGAAGAGGGTTACCATGAGTTGCTAGAATCACGAACTCACAATTGGTGATGAGAACACCTTCTCCTCCGTGATTTTCCCTTGCCAAAGAGTCTTGATCCACACACAAAAGCTTCTCCCTAAACCTCCCCTTGTTCCTCCTTTTCCTCTCAAATCCTTAGAAGAGACCAACTATTGAGATAGAGAGAAATGACCCAAGGTTTGGTCAATTTCGTGTGTGCCCCTCTTCTCTTATTTCTAATATGGCCCATAAAAGCAAGAAAAAATAGGCCCGACCCATATATACCCTTATGGGCTTCAAAATAACATGAAAAATAGTCCAAACTTGTTGATTTAGCATCACTAAACCAACTCCTAATTATGAAAAGTATAATTTTTTTAGTTCATGCAACATATTTTTAATTATATATTATATACATGTTAAATAAGACTCTCATTTAAAATATGTCACTACCTACTTTACATTGTGTTGCATCTTTACTTTTGTCAATTATATAATTTTTAAAAGGGTTATGCATAAAATTTTAAATTTAAGAAAGAGAGGAGAAATGAAATAATAGAACATTCTAGAGAGAGGGGATGTATTTAATGAGAGAAGAAATGGACAAAATGTCCACTCAATTCAATTTGCCTAATACAAATCATAAATTTCCATAAAAACTTAACTAATGATTGAGGAATTTTGAATCATTCCATCACTTTTGCCTACCCTCTAAAAGATTTTTATAGAGTAGTATAGATATTCTAACACACATGTTCGCTACATTTTTCCTCAGGTCATGGAGGAAGTGATGGATTGCATGGCTATGTTCATTCCCTTGATTATGCAGTGAACGATTTGGTATTATGACTTAACATATATTTCATAATAGAATAAAGAAATATAAGCTAAGTAGAACTGTTCTTCTGATGTAATAAAAATTTGTTTGTGCACAGAAAACTTTCTTGGATAAGGTGTTGACTGAAAACCCTGGATTGCCATGTTTTTGCTTTGGCCATTCCACAGGTGCAGCCATTATTCTTAAGGTAAGTTTATTAATCATATTCAGATGTTTAACATTTGATTTTAGTCTCGTGCCCTTCTGCTAATTTAGTTTGAATATTTGAAGGCCGTATTAGATCCGAAGGTTGAAGCTCGAATTAATGGTGTAGTATTCACATCTCCAGCTATTGGTGTTCAACCATCTCATCCTATTGTTGCGGTGAGCATACGAGTTTTGGATTTATCAGTAGGAATATGAGTATTTTAAACTTGTTGCTTTGATTATGGTATTGGGGTTACTATTCTTAAAATTTGGTCAGGCGCTTGCTTTATTTTGATAATGCATCCACCAAATTCTTCCTTAATCCAGCTATCAATGGCCTTTTTTTTGTGTACATTTCTCGGAGGGATTGCATAAGTTGAATCCTGGTTAAGAACTTCTAGAATCTGTCTAACAGCCTAATTGTATGTCATTGTACTTTCTACACCTTTGTTCATAAATTCATTTCACGAAAGTTTTATGCTTATTTCCTGTTAGATGACTCGATCTTTTTCTATTTCACAGGTAGAACTTTAAAATTTTCAAATTGGTAAGGTGAGATTGGATGACTAGTTAGATTAAATTGACTTAGAGGTCAAGTTATTCAATATGGTTAGAATATGAATCCTATCAGAAGCATCCCCATAAGAGGGGTAGTTTTCACGGTAAACGGAATAGATGAAATTCCCAAATTAACCTTCCAACCACCCGCACTGTTAATGGTTTAAATTTCCTTATTCTATGAGGGTGTTGTGACAGAATCTCTACTCATGGTTGGGTTAGGTTGATCCGACTTTGTTGAAACAGAACAATCGTGGATTTTTCCAGCTTTTGGACCATCTAACCTTTGATCTCAATCTTTGTCACCCAGTTCATGAATCCTGTTTGGTCATTTGGTTTCGTTCGGCAATTTCTCTGGTTAAAGTATAGCCGCACTTTATTTTCTTACTACCTTGATCTAAATCCATTGAGGTCAATTTCGTGTGTGCCCCTCTTCTCTTATTTCTAATATGGCCCATAAAAGCAAGAAAAATAGGCCCGACCCATATATACCCTTATGGGCTTCAAAATAACATGAAAAATAGTCCAAACTTGTTGATTTAGCATCACTAAACCAACTCCTAATTATGAAAAGTATAATTTTTTAGTTCATGCAACATATTTTTAATTATATATTATATACATGTTAAATAAGACTCTCATTTAAAATATGTCACTACCTACTTTACATTGTGTTGCATCTTTACTTTTGTCAATTATATAATTTTTAAAAGGGTTATGCATAAAATTTTAAATTTAAGAAAGAGAGGAGAAATGAAATAATAGAACATTCTAGAGAGAGGGGATGTATTTAATGAGAGAAGAAATGGACAAAATGTCCACTCAATTCAATTTGCCTAATACAAATCATAAATTTCCATAAAAACTTAACTAATGATTGAGGAATTTTGAATCATTCCATCACTTTTGCCTACCCTCTAAAAGATTTTTATAGAGTAGTATTGATATTCTAACACACATGTTCGCTACATTTTTCCTCAGGTCATGGAGGAAGTGATGGATTGCATGGCTATGTTCATTCCCTTGATTATGCAGTGAACGATTTGGTATTATGACTTAACATATATTTCATAATAGAATAAAGAAATATAAGCTAAGTAGAACTGTTCTTCTGATGTAATAAAAATTTGTTTGTGCACAGAAAACTTTCTTGGATAAGGTGTTGACTGAAAACCCTGGATTGCCATGTTTTTGCTTTGGCCATTCCACAGGTGCAGCCATTATTCTTAAGGTAAGTTTATTAATCATATTCAGATGTTTAACATTTGATTTTAGTCTCGTGCCCTTCTGCTAATTTAGTTTGAATATTTGAAGGCCGTATTAGATCCGAAGGTTGAAGCTCGAATTAATGGTGTAGTATTCACATCTCCAGCTATTGGTGTTCAACCATCTCATCCTATTGTTGCGGTGAGCATACGAGTTTTGGATTTATCAGTAGGAATATGAGTATTTTAAACTTGTTGCTTTGATTATGGTATTGGGGTTACTATTCTTAAAATTTGGTCAGGCGCTTGCTTTATTTTGATAATGCATCCACCAAATTCTTCCTTAATCCAGCTATCAATGGCCTTTTTTTTGTGTACATTTCTCGGAGGGATTGCATAAGTTGAATCCTGGTTAAGAACTTCTAGAATCTGTCTAACAGCCTAATTGTATGTCATTGTACTTTCTACACCTTTGTTCATAAATTCATTTCACGAAAGTTTTATGCTTATTTCCTGTTAGATGACTCGATCTTTTTCTATTTCACAGGTAGAACTTTAAAATTTTCAAATTGGTAAGGTGAGATTGGATGACTAGTTAGATTAAATTGACTTAGAGGTCAAGTTATTCAATATGGTTAGAATATGAATCCTATCAGAAGCATCCCCATAAGAGGGGTAGTTTTCACGGTAAACGGAATAGATGAAATTCCCAAATTAACCTTCCAACCACCCGCACTGTTAATGGTTTAAATTTCCTTATTCTATGAGGGTGTTGTGACAGAATCTCTACTCATGGTTGGGTTAGGTTGATCCCGACTTTGTTGAAACAGAACAATCGTGGATTTTTTCCAGCTTTTGGACCATCTAACCTTTGATCTCAATCTTTGTCACCCAGTTCATGAATCCTGTTTGGTCATTTGGTTTCGTTCCGGCAATTTCTCTGGTTAAAGTATAGCCGCACTTTATTTTCTTACTACCTTGATCTAAATCCATTGAGGTCAATTTTCTTGAACTTTCAGTTATGATTATTTTTCCCTTCAACTTATCCGCGTCATGCTTTGGTTGTTCAACTTTCATTCGGCAGTCACATATTACTAGTTTACTACTTCAAATAATTGAGAAAAACTAAGAAAATTAGATTGAATGTACACCATGAAGCTTTGGCGTTTGCAATATGAGTAAGAACGAGAAACATTTTCGACGGATAAAATTGCGTGCTGTTCTGTTGGATTCTTGTTCAGAATGGTATTCTTTAGGCTATTAGAAACTAGATGAACAGAATGACTTCTTAAGGACGTGATGGAGTTTAAACATATAACAAATTCTCATTTTAACATTTCAGATCCTTGGTTAGTAACTGTAGTTCTACTCCTAAGGAAAGCAATGCTTCTGAAATCCTCCAGCTTCCTTTCCTGTTCATGTTAACTTATTTTATGAACGTGTTACTTCAACTTATTGAAGTAATTAGTATCAATATTAGAACGTAGTTTCACTATAGGGTTAACTTCACACACATACACACAAGCCCTTTTGTGGCTTTTGCATAGCTCCCCTAAACTTTTTCTCTCTCACGAAGCCCCTCTGAAGCGGAAACTTTTCCCACTGAACCTAACTAAAATGTTCTGGAAAGGAAAAAAGTTTTGTGAAATTAACCCCCAATACTAATCACAATCAACACTGTTGCTTATTATTTCTTAAATTCATGTCACAGGTTGTTGCTCCAATATTCTCTCTCTTACTCCCCAGATACCAAATAAGCAACGCAAACAAAAAGGGACCTCCAGTCTCCAGAGACCCAGAAGCCTTGAGAGCCAAGTACTCCGATCCATTAGTTTTCACCGGTTCACTGAGAATACGAACAGGCTATGAAATCCTCCGAATCACCTATTATCTCCAACAAAACCTGAACAAAGTCACCGTTCCTTTTCTAGTCCTTCATGGCACAGCCGATACCGTTACAGACCCTACAGCATCCCAAAAGCTCTACGATGAAGCCTCTTCTGATGATAAATCCATTAAGCTCTATGATGGGTTCTTTCATGATTTGCTGTTTGAGCCGGAACGGGATGATATATTGAAGGACATTATTGATTGGTTGTGTTGTAGAGTTGAGTGAATGAGTGATAACGTTGAGAAAGTGGTGCGGTGTTTTTTGATCCGTGTTGCCACTTTGGCGGAGTTTGTTGAAGAACTTGTGCATTGTATTGAAACTCTCTTGGGACTGTTAATATAATTAATTTATCAAAAAGGGTTTATCAAAAGGGTTTCTTTATATCTCGTTATATCTTCTTTAATTTATGAGATTGTGTCGTTCTTGCCTGTTATTTCTATATTTTGCATTAGCGGAGCAACAGGGTATTTCAAAATAATCTTAGAAACACCGGCGTTCTTTATTGTCTGAATATATAGTCATCTTTTTTCCTTGCATGAAAACATTGAGTTATTAAACCAAAACTGGGGTTATCCACAAAAAACTATGGTAGAGCAGTTTATGAATGTCTACACTGTAGGCTTGATCTTGAAGTAATGTGACACGTTGATTCAGAAATCTGAGTTATAGTCAGTTCCATCTACTATTATTTCTTCTTATTTTGAATTAGTACTCTCTCCTTTTTTGCGTAATCTTGTATGCATATTCAAGTTTATAATTTCTAAGTGACAAAATTTACTGACATATTGTCTCGATTACTGTAAGATTGTGAATTGCTAAATACATACGAAATTACCACCTACCGCCCACTTTTGACCATTTTACCCTTTGCACTCTTTTACTCTCTCAACTCCTAACCCTTTTTCGCTCAAAGCAATTTCCAACTCCTAACTCAAATTCTTTTAGATCGAAGCTAAATTTGAGTTCGTTTATCGACAAATTGGAATGTCGAACAACCCGAGAACTCCGGAGATGGTGGAAGAGGAGGTAGATTTTATCCCAAAAATCACTTTTGAAAGTGTGGCTCCTTTTCAAGGAGCCACACCCATGGCACCTTTTCAAGGAGCCACACCCATGGCTGTGGCTCCTTTTCAGTGCGCCACAGCCATGGGTGTGGCTCCTTGAAAAGGAGCCATGGCCATGGCTGTGGCTCCTTCCTAGTGCGCCACATCCCTTAACATCTATTCTTGTCCATTTATTGTTATAATTAGGTTAAGTAATGTTTGTAATTACATTTTTCAGGTGATTTTGGAAGATTTTGGTGGCGATGGTATTGATTACAGTCTACGTTTCGTCAATTCAACCTATTTTCAGACCGATGTAGAAGCAATAACTTGGGCGAAACAAACGGCAATTAGAAATGGGTTCGAGTTAGTTATTTCTTCGCACAAAAAAGGAGGTCGGGTGAAGGTATTGAAATGTAACCGTGGTGAACGGTACAGGGGGGTTATGAGAAACTTGGATTCCGCCATTCGGAAGAATACTAAGACGAAAGCTTGCAAGTGCCCTTTTGCGATATTGGTGGAATACTATGATTTCCGTGGATGGGCAATTCTTACAAAGCACGGAGATAGAGGTAAGCACAACCATGCGATGGCTATTTATCAGGGACATCGACGGATGAGGGACTTAGTCTGCATCGAAAAAATTGTGAAGGACATGACTGCAGCTCAAGCAAAACCGGCTCATATCTTGGCGGCTATTAAGGAACAGGTTCCGGACGACAAGCCTAATAGTAGACATGTGTACAACTGTAGAGAAGATTTGCGAAAGGCTAGTTTTGAGGATAGAGATGTCGTCGGTCAGTTTTATCCAACACTGCAAAAGTGTTGGATAACGTAGCCGATCCCCATGAATAACCGGCAATGTGTCAGGCAACCGGCAATGCCTGCACAATATCCTCTACTGGCAATGCCTAGCTGACGGTACAAATAGGCTAACGTAGCCGATCCCCATGAATAACCGTCGACACCGGCCAACCCGTCCCTAAGCTCATGGAGGCAAGACGCTAAAATCCTATTCCCACCACTCTTTTCAACAAACAAAGTGGAACCGATCGAACCGGACCCATCCTATCGCCCGATCTATATCATCCCGATCACCGCGACACGGCATCTATTAAATTGACTTAGAGGTCAAGTTATTCAATATGGTTAGAATATGAATCCTATCAGAAGCATCCCCATAAGAGGGGTAGTTTTCACGGTAAACGGAATAGATGAAATTCCCAAATTAACCTTCCAACCACCCGCACTGTTAATGGTTTAAATTTCCTTATTCTATGGGGTGTTGTGACAGAATCTCTACTCATGGTTGGGTTAGGTTGATCCGACTTTGTTGAAACAGAACAATCGTGGATTTTTCCAGCTTTTGGACCATCTAACCTTTGATCTCAATCTTTGTCACCCAGTTCATGAATCCTGTTTGGTCATTTGGTTTCGTTCCGGCAATTTCTCTGGTTAAAGTATAGCCGCACTTTATTTTCTTACTACCTTGATCTAAATCCATTGAGGTCAATTTTTTTGAACTTTCAGTTATGATTATTTTTCCTTCAACTTATCCGCGTCATGCTTTGGTTGTTCAACTTTCATTCGGCAGTCACATATTACTAGTTTACTACTTCAAATAATTGAGAAAAACTAAGAAAATTAGATTGAATGTACACCATGAAGCTTTGGCGTTTGCAATATGAGTAAGAACGAGAAACATTTACGACGGATAAAATTGCGTGCTGTTCTGTTGGATTCTTGTTCAGAATGGTATTCTTTAGGCTATTAGAAACTAGATGAACAGAATGACTTCTTAATGACGTGATGGAGTTTAAACATATAACAAATTCTCATTTTAACATTTCAGATCCTTGGTTAGTAACTGTAGTTCTACTCCTAAGGAAAGCAATGCTTCTGAAATCCTCCAGCTTCCTTTCCTGTTTATGTTAACTTATTTTATGAACGTGTTACTTTAACTTATTGAAGTAATTAGTATCAATGTTAGAACCTAGTTTCACTATAGGGTTAACTTCACACACATATACACAAGCCCTTTTGTGGCTTTTGCATAGCTCCCCTAAACTTTTTCTCTCTCACGAAGCCCCTCTGAAGCGGAAACTTTTCCCACTGAACCTAACTAAAATGTTCTGGAAAGGAAAAAAGTTTTGTGAAATTAACCCCCAATACTAATCACAATCAACACTGTTGCTTATTATTTCTTAAATTCATGTCACAGGTTGTTGCTCCAATATTCTCTCTCTTACTCCCCAGATACCAAATAAGCAACGCAAACAAAAAGGGACCTCCAGTCTCCAGAGACCCAGAAGCCTTGAGAGCCAAGTACTCCGATCCATTAGTTTTCACCGGTTCACTGAGAATACGAACAGGCTATGAAATCCTCCGAATCACCTATTATCTCCAACAAAACCTGAACAAAGTCACCGTTCCTTTTCTAGTCCTTCATGGCACAGCCGATACCGTTACAGACCCTACAGCATCCCAAAAGCTCTACGATGAAGCCTCTTCTGATGATAAATCCATTAAGCTCTATGATGGGTTCTTTCATGATTTGCTGTTTGAGCCGGAACGGGATGATATATTGAAGGACATTATTGATTGGTTGTGTTGTAGAGTTGAGTGAATGAGTGATAACGTTGAGAAAGTGGTGCGGTGTTTTTTGATCCGTGTTGCCACTTTGGCGGAGTTTGTTGAAGAACTTGTGCATTGTATTGAAACTCTCTTGGGACTGTTAATATAATTAATTTATCAAAAAGGGTTTATCAAAAGGGTTTCTTTATATCTCGTTATATCTTCTTTAATTTATGAGATTGTGTCGTTCTTGCCTGTTATTTCTATATTTTGCATTAGCGGAGCAACAGGGTATTTCAAAATAATCTTAGAAACACCGGCGTTCTTTATTGTCTGAATATATAGTCATCTTTTTTCCTTGCATGAAAACATTGAGTTATTAAACCAAAACTGGGGTTATCCACAAAAAACTATGGTAGAGCAGTTTATGAATGTCTACACTGTAGGCTTGATCTTGAAGTAATGTGACACGTTGATTCAGAAATCTGAGTTATAGTCAGTTCCATCTACTATTATTTCTTCTTATTTTGAATTAGTACTCTCTCCTTTTTTGCGTAATCTTGTATGCATATTCAAGTTTATAATTTCTAAGTGACAAAATTTACTGACATATTGTCTCGATTACTCGTAAGATTGTGAATTGCTAAATACCGCCCTGAAATTACCACCTACCGCCCCACTTTTGACCATTTTACCCTTTGCACTCTTTTACTCTCTCAACTCCTAACCCTTTTTCGCTCAAAGCAATTTCCAACTCCCTAACTCAAATTCTTTTAGATCGAGCTAAATTTCAGAGTTCGTTTATCGACAAATTGGAATGTCGAACAACCCGAGAACTCCGGAGATGGTGGAAGAGGAGGTAGATTTTTATCCCAAAAAATCACTTTTGAAAGCTGTGGCTCCTTTTCAAGGAGCCACACCCATGGCACCTTTTCAAGGAGCCACACCCATGGCACCTTTTCAAGGAGCCACACCCATGGTGTGGCTCCTTGAAAAGGAGCCATGGCCATGGCTGTGGCTCCTTCCTAGTGCGCCACATCCCTTAACATCTATTCTTGTCCATTTATTGTTATAATTAGGTTAATTAATGTTTGTAATTACATTTTTCAGGTGATTTTGGAAGATTTTGGTGGCGATGGTATTGATTACGCTTCACGCTTCGTCAATTCAACCTATTTTCGGACCGATGTAGAAGCAATAACTTGGGCGAAACAAACGGCAATTAGAAATGGGTTCGAAGTTAGTTATTTCTTCGCACAAAAAGGAGGTCGGTGAAGGTATTGAAATGTAACCGTGGTGAGCGGTGCAGGGGGTTATGAGAAACTTGGATTCCGCCATTCGAAGAATACTAAGACGAAAGCTTGCAAGTGCCCTTTGCGATATTGGTGGAATACTATGATTTCCGTGGATGGGCAATTCTTACAAAGCCTGGAGATAGAGGTAAGCACAACCATGCGATGGCTATTTATCCCGAGGGACATCGACGGATGAGGGACTTAGTCCCGCGATCGAAAAAATTGTGAAGGACATGATCGCAGCTCAAGCAAAACCGCTCATATCTTGGCTATTAAGGAACAGTTCCGGACGACAAGCCTAATAGTAGACATGTGTACAAGCGTAGAAGATTTGCGAAAGGCTAGTTTTGAGGATAGAGATGTCGTCGGTCGGTTTATCCAACACCAAAAGTGTTGGATAACGTAGCCGATCCCCATGAATAACCGGCAATGTGTCGCAACCGCAATGCTCGCACAATATCCTCTCGGCAATGCCTAGCCGACGGTACAAATAGGCTAACGTAGCCGATCCCCATGAATAACCGCCGACACCGGCCAACCCGCCCCTAAGCTCATGGAGGCAAGACGCTAAAATCCTATTCCCACCACTTTTCAACAAACAAAGTGGAACCGACAAGAACTGACCCATCCTATCGCCCGATCTATATCATCCCGACACCAGCGACCGGCATCTATTAATGACCGTCGATTTAGAACTCTACCATCGGCAAAGTTCGCTTCACTGATCCGCGATCGAACTCGAACAAGTCCATAAGCTCACTCGCATTTCATTTGTACTAGGCACGGCAGAAATCAACCCTCCGTCCACTGGTATACGCAGAATATGCCAGACATCATGCATCATGATGGTCATCTCCCGAACGGCATGTGAAAGGAGTTTGTGTCCGGCCGCCACCGCCGACGAAAAGCGATCGGGCCAATCCAAGTGTGCCAACATGGAGAATCAGAGCGCACAAGCCGGTACTATCAACTAACTCAATCGACTCGGAGACATCCGACCGTACCACTCTTGCAATGTCTTGATAACACTCACTCGCTCGGCACTTAAGAAGGGATCGTCTCACTACCACATATGGGATGCTACGTGGCCAAGAAAACTAGGAATAACAAGACCATCCCTAGGGCCACCGCTCAATCGCGATCTAACTAACCAACTCGGATCATCCGCCTTCATCGCTTTGTACTACTCGAAATATTATTATTATACAATATAACAAATATAATAATAATTACAACTAAACTAATCATGCAAGTCAAACATTAATCCAAAAATTCAACCAATTACTAACTAAACTAATCATGCAAGTCTAAAATCCCTTAACATCTATTCTTGTCCATTTATTGTTATAATTAGGTTAAGTAATGTTTGTAATTACATTTTTCGTGATTTTGGAAGATTTTGGTGGCGATGGTATTGATTACGGTCTACGTTTAGTCAATTCAACCTATTTTCGGACCGATGTAGAAGCAATAACTTGGGCGAAACAAGCGGCAATTAGAAATGGGTTCGAGTTAGTTATTTCTTCGCACAAAAAGGAGGTCGGTGAAGGTATTGAAATGTAACCGTGGTGAGCGATACGGGGGTTATGAGAAACTTGGATTCCGCCATTGGAAGAATACTAAGACGAAAGCTTGCAAGTGCCCTTTGCGATATTGGTGGAATACTATGATTTCCGTGGATGGGCAATTCTTACAAAGCACGGAGATAGAGGTAAGCACAACCATGCGATGGCTATTTATCAGGGACATCGACGGATGAGGGACTTAGTCTGCATCGAAAAAAATTGTGAAGGACATGACTGCAGCTCAAGCAAAACCGGCTCATATCTTGGCGGCTATTAAGGAACAGGTTCCGGACGACAAGCCTAATAGTAGACATGTGTACAACTGTAGAGAAGATTTGCGAAAGGCTAGTTTTGAGGATAGAGATGTCGTCGGTCAGTTTTATCCAACACTGCAAAAGTGTTGGATAACGTAGCCGATCCCCATGAATAACCGGCAATGTGTCAGGCAACCGGCAATGCCTGCACAATATCCTCTACTGGCAATGCCTAGCTGACGGTACAAATAGGCTAACGTAGCCGATCCCCATGAATAACCGTCGACACCGCCAACCCGCCCCTAAGCTCATGGAGGCAAGGCGCTAAAATCCTATTCCCACCACTCTTTTCAACAAACAAAGTGGAACCGATCGACAACCGGACCCATCCTATCGCCCGATCTATATCATCCCGATCACCGCGACCGGCATCTATTAATGACCGTCGATTTAGAACTCTACCATCGGCAAAAGTTAAGCGGTGATCCGCATCGAACTCGAACAAGTCCATAAGCTCACTCGCATTTCATTTGTACTAGGCACGGCAGAAATCAACCCTCCGCCCATCGGTATACGCAGAATATGCCGACATCATGCATCATGATGGTCATCTCCCGACGGCATGTGAAAGGAGTTTGTGTCCGGCCGCCACCGCCGACGAAAAGCAATGACGATGGCCAATCCAAGTGTGCCAACATGGAAGCGTAGGTGCGACAAGCCGGTACTATCAACTAACTCAATCGACTCGGAGACATCCGACCGTACCACTCTTGCAATGTCTTGATAACACTCACTCGCTCGGCACTTAAGAAGGGATCGGGTCGCCTACCACATATGGGATGCTACGTGGCCAAGAAAACTAGGAATAACGGTACCATCCCTAGGGCCACCGTTCAGCGGCGATCTAACTAACCAACTCGGATCATCGTCTTCGATCGTTTTGTACTACGAAATATTATTATTATACAATATAACAAATATAATAATAATTACAACTAAACTA
This sequence comes from Asparagus setaceus, assembly GCA_012295165.1. Classification (NCBI taxonomy): domain Eukaryota; kingdom Viridiplantae; phylum Streptophyta; class Magnoliopsida; order Asparagales; family Asparagaceae; genus Asparagus; species Asparagus setaceus. Next base: position 14,342,301 of record CM022704.1, on the reverse strand, counting down.
ATCATGCAAGTCAAACATTAATCCAAAAAATTCAACCAATTACTAACTAAACTAATCATGCAAGTCTAAAATTTAATCATCAAATAATTCATCAAATTTTTACTAAACTAATTAATTTTAAAACTAATTACTACTAACTAGACTAATCATAAAAGTCTAACAATAAACCTAAATAATTTAACTAATTACTACTATACTACTTAATTTTATCACTAATTCATACTTACTACTCATAAAATTAATCATTAATTTTATAAATAAAATCATTAATAAATAAACAAATTACTACTAATTAACAGTTAATAAATGCCAACGTCTGAAGCAATTTGTTTACGATCTTTGATGTTGATCGTCTTGACGAACGTACAAAACGACCGCCTCTACCCTTCCTAATGTTCACCGGCTCAGCAACAGACGAGTCCTCACTATCCGAAAGCTCGTCCGAATCAAAATACAAGGGCTCGTGGTGAACAGACTGCTCATCATGCACTCCGAGTCCCGGTCGCATATCGGTCTTTGGGCCTTCTGTTGGGACATGGTAACACCTCGCGTCCTAACGTGTCGGTGTCCAGAGTTTGCGGCACTCCCTAACTCCAACTGTCGAGAAGTTGGCGGCTTTGATGTCTAATAAAAAAAAGGTCATATAAACTAAAATTAATCAAAATCACAATTAAAAAAATTTAAAAAAAATGGAGGTGGCTCACTAATAACGAGCCATGTCCATGGAGGTGGCTCACCAAGATTGAGCCACAACCATGGCCATGGCTCAATCCCATCAAGGCCATGGCCATGGTCGTGGCTCAATCTTGGTGAGCCATGTCCATGGAGGTGGCTCACCAAGATTGAGCCACAGCCATGGCCATGGCTCAATCCCACTGCGCCATGGCCATGGCTGTGGCTCAATTTTAGGGAGCCACGGTCATGGCAGCCTCAAATTCTCTAAATTTTCTAATCTACTACGAATTTCACGAAAAAAAACAACATACCATGAATCCTTTGCCTTTTCCGGGTCCTTGTTCAGACATTGTGAAGTTCGATTTGAGAGGTTTTTGATTTTGACAAGTTTTTGGGTTTGAGAGGATTTGGTTTTAGAAATTTTGAATATATGCAAGAAGGGTAAAAAGGTCAAAAGTAGGGCGGTAGGTAGTAATTTCAGGGCGGTATTTAGTAATACCCATCAAGATTTGAAGATATGGGGCTTCAATCAAGGGTCATAGAATGAATATGGATCTGAAGCATTTTGAATATTGAAACATAAACTCTGTTTCGTGTTGAATTTGTTTGTCTTTGACGTCAGAGGATTGAATTCTTTTGAAAGAGATGCATCTGTATCAAGTTTTTTTAATGATATTTCTTGTGGTTTATATTTCAGTTCTACTATTATAAATGTGAGTTTGTGGCTTGATTGCAAATAAGCTTACAACTTGCTCTATTGTCTTCTTCTCTGTGTGTATGTATCTCCACCCAAATATATATTTCTTCACTTGGACATGCAACTTGGAAATATTCTATAACTAGGACCATTGCGGGCGGAACTAAATAATATATAACAGTGTCATAGTTCAATATAGAAAGATGTTTTATAAGCAAATATATTTCCAACTCTCCTTGCTAGAGTTTGTGGTTGGCTTTTGTCCACCCAAGATACTCGTAGGGATAATGTAAAAGATATGACAAAAGCTCCAAACTTAGCAAGAACAGTAGCCTTTATAAATAATATGAAATGATGCAACATATTTCACAAGATAATATACATTTGAGTGCTTACCCAATGAGCTGAAAATAATTTGAATAACTTAATTTGCTTGCATCATATTAGTCCAAAAGAAAACTAACTTAGAGAAGGTTTGACATCTAAATAGTGTCATAACCATTTTTTTAGTAACATTTAGTGTCATAAACTGCTTTATCATATTCTTGATTTAGAATTATTTGCCATCAGTATCCCTAAGTTGATAGGGAGTCGTTTAGATGATAACAAATAGAAACCCCGTGCAATGCGCAGGATATAACATATATGAAATGAAACATTATTTGCATAACGATATTTTGGTACAAAATGATTAATGAAATTGGTCTTCGAACATATTAAATCTAAAATTCATAACTGCAAACACACAGTAGATTTCAGTGCTTTATATGATGGATTTAAATAATTTGTAAAAGATAACTAGGTCATTCTCAGGAAAAAGCAAAAATAAAATAAAAGTTATCGAGGTATGTTTGAATTTCAAAAAGTTCAGCGGCATTTATTCAAAGTAAATATCTCATATTCTATATTTGAAAACAGTAACTTCTCTAGACTCTTTCCCTTTCTTTATGCAATAATATCTTCATGTTCTAAGTGCAGTTCCTAAATACTTCAGAGATGAAAAATATAAAGATGAAAATGTGGAGCATCAAGTTTAAAGATCTAGTTGAGTCTACTTTGAATAATAACCTATTTTGAACCAATGACATCCTAATATTTTTGAGTGACATGAAATCATGCATAAAATGAAAAGGACAGGAATATAATATAATTATCCTAATTTTTACTTATATTATATTTATAGTTTTATAATTTTTATCATTATCTTTATCGTCATCATCCTCATCCGACTTACCAAATTCTCCAAGACTCAAACTAAAGCAAATTTCATTTCATTTGAACGGTCCAAAATGGATAACTATACTAAATACATTTTAAAATTATTCAAGTTCAAGATTTGAACAAATGGAGAAAACACATTGTATTATTTCATAAGCTAGATTATTTTCTTAAATTATCAAAAGACTACACATTAGCGAGGCAGCAAATATTTTCTTTGAAGTTCTCATAATAAATTAGCAACCAGAACTAGAACACAAAAAACCATTATTCCTCTAAGCTTGTTACTCTTTCCCCTCCAATTTTTCATGTGGAAAGACCCCTCCTTAAACTATATCTTTCTCACATCTCTAAAATACCCCTTATCTTCTTCCTCCTCTTGTATTCTCTCTCTTCTCCACTCCACCTCCTTTCTTTCTCTCTTCTCCCCCTACCTCCACCCTCCTCCCTTCTCCTCCATTCCACCTCCACTCTCCTCTCTTTTCCGCTCACCCTCCTCCCTCTTCACTCCTTCATCCAACTTTATTCTCCTCCATTCTCTTTCCTCCATCCTTACTACATCCTCATCCCTCTTTTTTTTTTTCGCTTCCCCCATCCTTCCTCCTCCACTCATCCACCACTTGTTGGATTTAAATCCAACATATGGGCCAATATATTAAAGGGTTTTTACATCGAAATCACCTAAACTTTTGTCCAAATTAATGGTTACCACCTATTTTTTTTTATGAAAACCATCTAAAATTACTTACATGCTTTTAATATCACATCAATCTATATTTTTAATATCACATCAAAACCATCTATTTTCTCAGAGCTAATGTCTCATGTGTGGTTATGCTTGGTACATATTTCAAAATTTTGGTGGTAATTATGATTTTCTTAACATAGCGGTGGTTCATATCAAAAGTTTATAAAGATAAGGTAGTATATATATCAAGTTGTGTTTTGTAAAAGTGGTAACTATAAGAGATATAAAAGTTTAGGTGGTAAGAGATATAAAAGTTTAGGTGGTAACGATAAAAAAATATAAATTGGTGCGACATTGAAAGCATGTAAGCAATTTTAGGTGGTTTTCGTCCAAAAAAAAAAGTAGGTGGTAACCATTAATTTGGGCAAAAGTTTAGGTAGTTTTAATGTAAAAAATCCTATATTAAATAAATATGTATTATGTGCTATCAATCAAGGTTACACCATTAAAGTGATCAAATTTAGGGATTGGGCTTTTAATGCATAATTAAAGTATGAGCCTCCGATATGTAGAGACCAAAATATAATTATTAATTCTATGATGGGCTGAATTGATAATTATGAATAACGGATTCCGTTATAAATAGGGTTGTGGTTCCCTAAATCTCTACATGGAATCTCTTTCGATTTCCCATTTTAAAAGGATTAGGGTTTCTCTAAGGAGGATATATACGTACAAGATTTTGAAGATCTATATCTCAAAACTCAAGAATCACATCCTCTTGCATGGATTGGTATGGTTCCACATCTTTTAATTATCTCAATAGTTTGACATGAGCGATCATCGGGATTGATTACGGTTTTATCTCTTAAAGCAAAAGTTTATCTTTTCTTGATCTAACAATTGGTATCGAGGCGGTGTTCATGTTAATCAATTTTAATTTATGATGTAATTCTCTTGTATGTTCTCAAATCTGAAAAATCCTTCTTTTGAATTGTTTAATTTGAGAATAAAATTTGGTAGTTCATCCTCTTGTATATTCTTCATGATTTGGATTCAAAGGGTTATTATATTTTGAATTTTATGAATCCGATTTAGAAGAATTCATGTTTAATTGAAAAGTAAGTTTGTTAATCATGTTATGAATATGCATAATTTTTGAGAAATTTGGGTACTTTGATTCAAAATTTTTTATTATGTATTCATATTTATTTATTTTTGATTTGGATCAAAGGACACCAAAGAAAGTTTTCATGTTAGAAATCTTTAATTAAAAAATGCTACGATACCACTCTGATGCTATTGGCGATTTTCTGGCGAATTAGTTTTCTCTGATTACCTCGGCGAAGAAAATCACTCTGATCAGCTGAAATAAAAATATTTTACGCAGAGTGTTTTTCGATTAATAAGCCACAATATCATGAAAAATTTCTTTCTTTGCGGTGTCGATTTTTAAAAGTGGGCTAGTGTTCCAAAAGGCCCAATCTCATTAAAAAGGTTTTAAGTGGGCCTCCTGTGGACCTCTGTTCCAAGCGACTATTATATATATATATATATATATATATATATATATATATATATATATATATATATATATATATATATATATATATATATATATATATATATATATATATATATATATATATATATATATATATATATATATATATATATATATATATATATATATATATATATATATATATATATATATATATATATATATATATATATATATATATATACTTCAGAGATGAAAAATATAAAGATGAAAATGTGGAGCATCAAGTTTAAAGATCTAGTTGAGTCTACTTTGAATAATAACCTATTTTGAACCAATGACATCCTAATATTTTTGAGTGACATGAAATCATGCATAAAATGAAAAGGACAGGAATATAATATAATTATCCTAATTTTTACTTATATTATATTTATAGTTTTATAATTTTTATCATTATCTTTATCGTCATCATCCTCATCCGACTTACCAAATTCTCCAAGACTCAAACTAAAGCAAATTTCATTTCATTTGAACGGTCCAAAATGGATAACTATACTAAATACATTTTAAAATTATTCAAGTTCAAGATTTGAACAAATGGAGAAAACACATTGTATTATTTCATAAGCTAGATTATTTTCTTAAATTATCAAAGACTACACATTAGCGAGGCAGCAAATATTTTCTTTGAAGTTCTCATAATAAATTAGCAACCAGAACTAGAACACAAAACCATTATTCCTCTAAGCTTGTTACTCTTTCCCTCCAATTTTCATGTGGAAAGACCCTCCTTAAACTATATCTTTCTCACATCTCTAAATACCTTATCTTCTTCCTCCTCTTGTATTCTCTCTTCTCCCCTACCTCCACCCTCCTCCCTTCTCCTCCATTCTCTTTCCTCCATCCTTACTACATCCTCATCCCTCTTTTTTTCTTCCCCATCCTTCCTCCTCCACTCATCCACCACTTGTTGGATTTAAATCCAACATATGGGCCAATATATTAAAGGGTTTTACATGAAATCACCTAAACTTTTGTCCAAATTAATGGTTACCACCTATTTTTTTATGAAAACCATCTAAAATTACTTACATGCTTTTAATATCACATCAATCTATATTTTTAATATCACATCAATCTATATTTTTAATATCACATCAATCTATATTTTTAATATCACATCAATCTATATTTTTAATATCACATCAATCTATATTTTTAATATCACATCAATCTATATTTTTAATATCACATCAATCTATATTTTTAATATCACATCAATCTATATTTTTAATATCACATCAATCTATATTTTTAATATCACATCAATCTATATTTTTAATATCACATCAATCTATATTTTTAATATCACATCAATCTATATTTTTAATATCACATCAATCTATATTTTTAATATCACATCAATCTATATTTTTAATATCACATCAATCTATATTTTTAATATCACATCAATCTATATTTTTAATATCACATCAATCTATATTTTTAATATCACATCAATCTATATTTTTAATATCACATCAATCTATATTTTTAATATCACATCAATCTATATTTTTAATATCACATCAATCTATATTTTTAATATCACATCAATCTATATTTTTAATATCACATCAATCTATATTTTTAATATCACATCAATCTATATTTTTAATATCACATCAATCTATATTTTTAATATCACATCAATCTATATTTTTAATATCACATCAATCTATATTTTTAATATCACATCAATCTATATTTTTAATATCACATCAATCTAATATAATTATCCTAATTTTTACTTATATTATATTTATAGTTTTATAATTTTTATCATTATCTTTATCGTCATCATCCTCATCCGACTTACCAAATTCTCCAAGACTCAAACTAAAGCAAATTTCATTTCATTTGAACGGTCCAAAATGGATAACTATACTAAATACATTTTAAAATTATTCAAGTTCAAGATTTGAACAAATGGAGAAAACACATTGTATTATTTCATAAGCTAGATTATTTTCTTAAATTATCAAAGACTACACATTAGCGAGGCAGCAAATATTTTCTTTGAAGTTCTCATAATAAATTAGCAACCAGAACTAGAACACAAAACCATTATTCCTCTAAGCTTGTTACTCTTTCCCTCCAATTTTCATGTGGAAAGACCCTCCTTAAACTATATCTTTCTCACATCTCTAAATACCTTATCTTCTTCCTCCTCTTGTATTCTCTCTTCTCCCTCCACCTCCTTTCTTTCTCTCTTCTCCCCTCCACCCTCCTCCCTTCTCCTCCATTCCACCTCCACTCTCCTCTCTTTTCCGCTCACCCTCCTCCCTCTTCACTCCTTCATCCAACTTTATTCTCCTCCATTCTCTTTCCTCCATCCTTACTACATCCTCATCCCTCTTTTTTTCTTTCGCTTCCCCCATCCTTCCTCCTCCACTCATCCACCACTTGTTGGATTTAAATCCAACATATGGGCCAATATATTAAAGGGTTTTTACATCGAAATCACCTAAACTTTTGTCCAAATTAATGGTTACCACCTATTTTTTTTTATGAAAACCATCTAAAATTACTTACATGCTTTTAATATCACATCAATCTATATTTTTAATATCACATCAAAACCATCTATTTTCTGTAGCTAATGTCTCATGTGTGGTTATGCTTGGTACATATTTCAAAATTTTGGTGGTAATTATGATTTTCTTAACATAGCAGGTGGTTCATATCAAAAGTTTATAAAGATAAGGTAGTATATATATCAAGTTGTGTTTTGTAAAAGTGGTAACTATAAGAGATATAAAAGTTTAGGTGGTAAGAGATATAAAAGTTTAGGTGGTAACGATAAAAAATATAAATTGGTGCGACATTGAAAGCATGTAAGCAATTTTAGGTGGTTTTAGATCCAAAAAAAAGTAGGTGGTAACCATTAATTTGGGCAAAAGTTTAGGTAGTTTTAATGTAAAAAATCCTATATTAAATAAATATGTATTATGTGCTATCAATCAAGGTTACACCATTAAAGTGATCAAATTTAGGGATTGGGCTTTTAATGCATAATTAAAGTATGAGCCTCAGATATGTAGAGACCAAAATATAATTATTAATTCTATGATGGGCTGAATTGATAATTATGAATAACGGATTCCGTTATAAATAGGGTTGTGGTTCCCCAAATCTCTACATGGAATCTCTTTCTGATTTCCCATTTTTAAAAGGATTAGGGTTTCTCTAAGGAGGATATATACGTACAAGATTTTGAAGATCTATATCTCAAAACTCAAGAATCACATCCTACTGCATGGATTCAGGTATGGTTCCACATCTTTTTAATTATCTCAATAGTTTGACATGAACGATCATCGGGATTGATTACGGTTTTATCTCTTAAAGCAAAAGTTTATCTTTTCTTGATCTAACAATTGGTATCAGAGCGGTGTTCATGTTAATCAATTTTAATTTATGATGTAATTCTCTTGTATGTTCTCAAATCTGAAAAATCCTTCTTTTGAATTGTTTAATTTGAGAATAAAATTTGGTAGTTTATCCTCTTGTATATTCTTCATGATTTGGATTCAAAGGGTTATTATATTTTGAATTTTATGAATCCGATTTAGAAGAATTCATGTTTAATTGAAAAGTAAGTTTGTTAATCATGTTATGAATATGCATAATTTTTGAGAAATTTGGGTACTTTGATTCAAATTTTTTATTATGTATTCATATTTATTTATTTTTGATTTGGATCAAAGGACACCAAAGAAAGTTTTCATGTTAGAAATCTTTAATTAAAAATGCTACTGATACCACTCTGATGCTATTGGCGATTTTCTGGCGAATTAGTTTTCTCTGATTACCTCGGCGAAGAAAATCACTCTGATCAGCTGAAATAAAAAATATTTTTCTCAAGAATGTTTTTTCAGTGTCGCCACAATATTGAAAAATTTCTTTAGCTGCGATGTCGATTTTTAAAAGTGGGCTAGTGTTCCAAAAGGCCCAATCTCATTAAAAAGGTTTTAAGTGGGCCTCCTGTGGACCTCTGTTCCACAACCCGACACATTATATATATATATATATATATATATATATATATATATATATATATATATATATATATATATATATATATATATATATATATATATATATATATATATATATATATATATGAACTTAAGTTCATAATGAATAGTGGTGCACCAACTTTTTATCCACTCATCTTGTCTTGAGATTTGTGATGCACAAATCTCAAAGTTAACTTTATATCTTTCACGGATCCCAAAGCAAGATGAGTGGTTAGAAAAGTTGGTGCACCACTATTCATTATGAACTTAAGTTCATAAGAGTCTTGCTCTATATATATATATATATATATATATATATATATATATATATATATATATATATATATATATATATATGGAAATAATGTATATAGGGTGGCTCATTTTTTGTAAAATGGGCACCACCACTACATATGAGCCTGCCCATCACATCGCGATGTGATGCATGGGCTCATCACGTAAGGGTGGTAGCTCATTTTACAAAATGAGCCACCACCCTATATACATTATTTCCATATATAGAGTGCTTAATGGTGACTCATTTAAGAAAATTTTATTTTATTGGATTCAAAATATTGGCATTAAAGTTTATTAAAGATATATGATGTATTGAAAAGAATTGATTGAAATAACATGTTACCAAAGTAGCATCTCTTGTGTAGATCAATTTATTTTAAACATCAACATGGTAGTATGTGTATGGTTCATGCAAATGTTAATCGGCCCAAAGGAAGGTTAATATTTGAATAAATCATATGCATACCTGCGGTGATAAATATAGACAATTATTCGATTTTACATGTAAATAATAATTGGTCCAAAAAAAGGTTTATTGTTTGACATGTCTTATTATCAATGTTTGATCACTATACGAAGAGTACCACTTACAAATTAATATTTCTGTCCAAAGACTAAATATTAATGTCGTATTAGATATCTTGAGATGGGTATTGCCAATTTTGAATTCATAAATTTTGATTTGGTTTATTATGTGAGCTTATTTATTTTCTTATAATGTTTTCTGATTCAGCTGTTAGTTCTGCGTTAAACATCACTACCAACATTAATTCTATTCCTATGCTAAATGGCACCAACTTCAAGTCACGGCAAGAGAATGTTATGATAGTTCTCGGAGTCATGGATCTCGACCTTGCGTTAAGGCTTCCTTCTCCTACACCTCTTATGGATAAAAGTTTCACTGATGAGAAAAGGGACATGGAGAGGTGGGAGAAGTCAAATCGCATGTGTATGATGATCATGAAGAGGGAATTCTAGAAGTATTTAGGGGCACTATGTTTGAGAAGATAACTACTGCCAAAGAGTTCCTTGAGGACATTGAGAAAATGTTTGCCAAGAATGAAAAGATTGAAACTAGTACACTTTTGGTAAATCTTATCTCAATGAGATACAAAGAAAAATGGAACATTAGAGAGTACATCATGGAGATGTCTCATACTGCTTCAAAACTGAAAGCACTTAAGCTTGAACTCTCTGAGGACTTGCTTGTGTATTTGGTTCTTATATCTCTTCCCACACAATTCAGTCAATTCAAAGTGAGCTACAATTACCGAAAGATAAAACAGAATGCTCAAGGACATGGTAAGGAGCATGATTAGTCATGCCAACTTACCGGAATCTCTTTGAGGAGAAGCATTAAAGACCGCAACTTATATACTCAATAGAGTGCCTACTAAAGCGGCTGTCAAAACCCCTTATGAACTTTGGACGGGCAAAAAGTCTAGTCTAAAGTATCGGCACATTTGGGGATGTCTAGCTGAGGCTAGGCCTTATAGGCCACATGAAAAGAAACTGGACTCTAGAACGGTCAGCTACTACTTTGTTGGTTACTCTAAAAGATCCAGGAGTTATAAATTTTATGATCCTGCTTCCAAGTCAATATTTGAGATGGGAAATGCCTGGTTTTTTGAGGATGCTGAGTTTGCGGGGGGAGATAAGGTTAAGAACTTTATCTTTAAAGAGGAATATGTTAATATTCTCACAGCTACTATTGATATTGATCAGCCTTCTACTCCTTACATTGTTCAAGAAATAGATCCAAATCAAGATAATGTCATAGAACCTCCCATTGTAGAAATTATTCCAGAAGAACAAACTCTACCACCTCAAGGATCTGTGCCATTAAGAAGATCCACTAGAAAAAGGAGAAGTGCGGTTTCAAATGATTATATTATATTTCTCCAAGAACATGAGGATGACATCGGTATGATGGAAAATGATCCTATCAACTTCCGTCAAGCCATAAAAAGTTCTAAATCTCAACAGTGGATTGATACCATGAATGAGGAGATAAAGTCCATGAAGGACAATGACGTCTGGGCTCTTGTCACATTGCCTGAAGGTGCGAAACTCATTGATTAAATGGATATTTAAAATCAAGAGGGACTCGAAAGGCGATGTGGAAAGGTACAAAACTCGTCTTGTCGCTAAGGCTTTACACAGAAAGAAGACATCGACTATAAAGAGACTTTCTCTCCGATTTCATCAAAAGACTCTTTGAGGACAATAACGGCACTTGTGGCACCTTTTGACCTTAAGCTACATCAGATGGATGTAAAGACTGCGTTTCTCATTGGCGATATTGATGAAACAATTTATATGGTGTAGCTAGAAAACTTGGTGTCGGGAGATACAAAGAAGATGGTTTGAAAATTGAAGAAATCCATCTATGGGCTTAAGCAAGCTTCTCGTCAGTGATATTATAAGTTTCATCAAGTTATCATCTCATTTAGTTTTGAGATAAATATAGTTGATGATTGTGTATAGCACAAGTTCAGTAGGAGTAAACATATTTATTTATTTTTTGATTTGGATCAAAGGACACCAAAGAAAGTTTTCATGTTAGAAATCTTTAATTAAAAAAAATGCTACAGTACCACTACAGTGCTATTGGCGACTTTCCTGACGAATTAGTTTTCTACAGTACCTCGGCGAAGAAAATTGCTACAGTACCACCAAAATAAAAAATAATTTTCTGCAACAGTCTTTTCACTGTCACCACAGTATCGCGAAAAATTTGCTACTACAGTGTCGATTTTTTTAAAAGTGGGCTAGTGTTCCAAAAGGCCCAATCTCATTAAAACAAAAGGTTTTAAGTGGGCCTCTGCTCCTAGCGGCACATTCTGAAAAAAAAAAGATATATATATATATATATATATATATATATATATATATATATATATATATATATATATATATATATATATAGGAAATTTGTTTGGAGGAACCAAAAAAACTTTGGCTATGCCTCCTCCTCCCGTAAATAAAGTCAACCCCTTGTAAGCACCTTGACCCAACTTTCTATGCTAAAAAACCCCTAGCCCAACATTGTATATGTACTTTATACAGTATTTCTAAGTATTGCCCACTTTACCCTTTTGTACCCATTTGTGGAATGTAGATTATTTTGTCTTATTAGGCATCCATCTTCCATTAAACAGGACGAAGTGACATGTTTCCTTCGGTAGAAGAGAGATGGGGAGAATGCCATTAATGGCTGGGAGGGAAAATTTGGAGGGAAAGTGAAAATTGGAGGGAAACATATAAGTTCCCTTCAAAAAAAGCCCCATGTCAATGTAATATCTCTTTCCCTCTTTCTATTCTACTCAACAACCTTCAACAACCCAAAAATTCTTAACTCTTTCCCCTTAACTTCTCCCTCTTAACTTCTCCAACAACCAAAATGGAACAATCTTTAATGTGTATGATTTCATTTAACACCAATGCAACCCTCATTAAAGTCAATTCTGCAATAAGAATCGTTGAATTGAAGATGCAAGTTTCAGAGAATTTAAGAGTACCGTATGAAAGTTTATTGATAAGTTACTCTCTCGAGAAGTTTCCCAATGTCTCGCTTGAGCTTTTAAAAGATGAAGATATTATCAACATGATAGATTTTCATCGTTCAATGGGGTTGAATACGATAATCATGTCTGTTAATGAAAGAGGTGAAGGATCCACGCATGCCATAGGGACAGAAACAGAGCTTAAGTAAGTATTGAAAAGATTATTTTCAGGTTCTGGATACACGTTATAATGGGAACTGTGATATTTACGCCTTATATGTGACCTGTAGACATTACACGTGACATATAGACTTTATTTGTGACACATTCTAGTTAACAGTTATTTGTAATTGTCTCACATGACGTATATGTATGTTATATTAAACTTGTAGCCTTCCTACTGTAAGCTCACAGTCATCGGAGCATATTGAGGAATTAGAGAGGATTCCCATCGAAGAATCGGAGAGGATCCCTAATGACAATCCTCAAGGACAGCATGTGTGGGGGATGGACGAAATAGTAAATGACTCGACACGAATCCCAGCATGGTGGCACGAGGCAATCACTGGAATAAGGCAGCAATTTGAAAGTGTAAAAGAAGTTAGAATGGCTCTTATATACTATTCTATAGCTAAGAAGTTTGCTTTTAAATATGTTCACAATGAGCCAAAACGCGTTCGGGCTTGTTGCATGTTCAAAAAAGAAACACAATGCTCGTGGTTGCTTTATGCTTCACGATTGAGCCATGTGTCGACCTTTGCTATAAAAAAATTTATTCCTCAACATACTTGTGGGCAACATAACAGCACAGCTAGTCATTCCAGAGCATCGAGAAGGTGGATTGTAAGTATGCTACAGTCAGTTATGAAGAGGCGTCCATATATCACCCCAACTGACATTAGAAAAGAATTACACTCCCAATATGGTATAAAAGTTAATTATTCTAAAGCTTGGCATGCTAAGGAGACAGCAAAAGAGCAAACATTTGGTTGCGCAAGGCATTCATATGATTTACTATCCTGGTTAGTCCATTAATTTTTTCGTGTGTCCTTTAGAACTTATATATGATTTGTTAATCTTATATGTGATATTTCAGAACGCTATGTGACCTACAAGCATATCATGTGATACTTCATAGACATATATGACACTTTAGATCATAATGTGAATGTTCGACCTTAACTGTGACCCCTCGATCTTATGTGTGACATTGTGATCTTACATGTGATACTTAGACCTCATATGTGATATTGTGGTCTTACATGTGATACTTAGTCCTCATATGTGACATTTGTGGTCATACATGTGATACTTAATCATCAATTAACAAGTTATTTGTTCCTTTAATCCTTTCTTTAAGGTACCAAATGAAGGTGATGGAAACAAACCCAGGCAGTGTCGTCATCATTGAAGAAGAAGAAAGACGATTCAAGCAATTATTTGTGGCCTATAGTGCATGCATACAGGGGTTTCTAAAGGGATGTAGGCCATTGCTCTTTTTAGATGGGACCTTTCTTAAAGATCGTTATAAAGGGATCTTATTAGGTGCAACTGCTTATGATGGTAATCAAGGCATATTTTCACTCGCCTTTTGCGTTTGTGACCAAGAGAATGAATCAAATTGGAGTTGGTTTATTCAAGGGTTGCGGTATATTTTGTACAATCGAACAGAACCATATAATCCACCCCATCCTCTAGTCATTTTGTCAGATGCCAACAAAGGAATAAAACAATCTTTGAAAAATATATTTCCTGATGCATACCATTCTAGATGTGTACTTCATCTTGTTGAGAATTACAAATTGAAGCTTAGAGAGATGGGTTTTGCCTCAAGTGCTGCTCAAAGGATTTCAAAATTATTGGAGTTTGCTGCATACAAATATATGGAAAAAGAATGTAATGCTGTCTTATATCAGATTAGGATGTTCGACGAAAGAGCTTACCAAGTAGCTCTCAGCTATGGTCCGAAAAATTGGGCGAATTCTGTATTTCCTGGTATAAGGTATGCCAAATATTGTGACTTTTCACTGTCATATGTGATAAGTATCTGTTATATGTGATATATTCTGGTAATATGTGACAATTATGTGTTGTTTGTGGCGCTTGATGCTTATATGTGATACTTCGTTGTTATATGTGACTTTTCCCTTCATTATGTGATAGTTTAAACCTTAATGTGACATTTAGCTATTATATGTGACAATTCTCTATTATATGTGATTGTTTATAGTTACATGTGACCTTTAAATGTTCTATGTGATAGTTTATAGTAATACGTGACATTTCTTTTTAACTTGTGATACTTAACATTTACTTGTGATATTTCTCATTACCGTATTTGTTCTTTGTATTTTATGTTAGTAAAGTTTAGTTTGACACATATAATATTTATTTATAGATATGGTCATATCACTTCCAATATTGCCGAATCATTCAACAGTTGGATTCGTGTTGCAAGAACACTTCCTATTTGTGATATGATGGATCACATTCGTGTGCAAATAATGGAAAGGATGAATACTCACCGCGAGATGGCAAGTAAATGGAATAGCTATCTTTGTCCTGAAACGAAAAAAATTCTGCAAGAAAATTGCATGAAGGGGAGCACTCTTGAAGTCTCACATTCGACAGCTGAAATCTTTGAGGTGTCATCTCAAAAATCTGTACAAGTTGATTTGGAACACAAAACATGCACATGTCGTGCATGGGATATATTGCGAATACCATGTAAACATGCGTGTGCTGCTATTCACTTTATGCATAGAGATGTGTACCAATATTGCGATTGGTTCATGACGACTGAAGCTTTTAAGAAAAGTTACGAACCGATTCTCTTTCCTGTTCCAACTTACGATAAGCCAGATGTCATGGATGAAACAGTTGGCATACTTCCCCCAAAGACGACAAAGAGACGTGGAAAAAATAAGAATAGACGTATCAACAACCGATATGAGAATAGACGTACAGTTAAATGCTCAAGGTGTCACGCTGAAGGACATAACCGAGCCACATGCACAGAACCTATCCAAGACCAACGTTACCTAGTAGAATTCAAACATTTTTGTGACTTTTATTTGTTATATGTTACTTTTGACATTTTGTTGTGACATTTACACTTTAAATGTTACAGTTTACCTGTTCGTGTGACTTATTGGTAATAGATGTGATAAGTGTAAGCTCTATACTTTCAGATTCCATAATATGCCAAATAAAAGTTCATGGAGTAATCACAGATGCACATTTCATCATTGTCATCACAAGTGTTAAAATTTACAAAGAATGTATCAACATCCAACAGTCAACTAACGTTATACATGTTTGTCTAATACTTCCACTCAATCAATGGTACGCCATTACCCCCGAAATATAAAAGATATTCTGGATCATCTGCATCTAATTTGCTATCCAGTTTTTTCCATTCTCGGCCTTCACATATAATTTTACCAACAAGTCCTGCCCGCAACATTTCAGACCCCCTTTGCAAGGCTTCAATATTTATTACCTCCTCTCCCTCTAGGATTGCTTTGAGGTAAAAATATGCGTGGATGCCACAGTCGTACCTAAATAGAAAAGAGGTAAATTTACGCTGAATGTATAAGTGTCACTTAAAAGCAGCAAATGTCACACATGATGTCTAAAGGTGACATAACAGCAGAATTTATCACATGTAACATGTAAATGTCACCTACAAAGAGTATATGTCACCAACAAAGTGTATATATCACATAAAATGTATAAGTGTCACAAAACAGATAAGAAATAAGGTGTTTGGAGAAACTTATGAGCCTTTTTGCGGTTGACAAAGAACTACTTCATATTCGAATGCTCTGAATGTCGACCCCTAGTCGAATCCACTGACCATCCTGTCTAAAAATAGCTGGATTTTCGGCCGTCTCGACCCATGTCTCGTGGTGTGAAGCTGTAGTGTCGGCATTTTTTTTTGCCCCAAATTGACGTCAAGGACATGTCAGTGATTAGCGTGACATATTGGAATTAACAGAGCATCCTTCCCGTCATCTATATGCTTCTTTATATACTTCTTATATACATTTTTCTCATCCAAGATTGAAGCAGTTAGCAACCAAATCTTCAAAAAAAAAAGGAAAAAATGAGGAAGAAAGTCAAATAACATATAAATATAATATTGCTTGTAAAAGCATTATGCTCGATATTACTCACGCTAAAATAAGATGTCACAATAGCGAATTTTCGTTCCTGATCCGCATTTTTCGGCAACTTGAGCTATTTTTTAAGCCTTGCAACCAATGCTTCTACGGTCTAACGATTGCAAATGCAATAAGTTATGTAATTATCAAAACTTTAATAACGACACAAGTTTAAAAAATAAAATCCAACCTCGTCCTTTAATCTTCCACCGCGTATTGGCTGAAGCATATCATATCTATTTATGATTAGGTTGTTAACCTCTAAAACAGTCCTCTTTCTGCATAATTTGCATAGCAAAATCAATGTATAAGTATCACAGTAAAACACTAATAATCACAGGAAAACAGTAACTATCACAGACTAAATGTAAATGTCAGAAGAAAGTAGTTTCTTGTGATATTTACATTAAGTCTGTGATAGATCACAAATAATGACCAAATGTCACAGGAAAATTATTTAAGTCACAGAAGTAAGTAACAGTCACAGAAGATAGGCAAATGTCACAAAAAAGAATTAACTGTCACAAGATATCACTATCTATCATAGGGCAGATATAAGTACTTACTCGTCCACTTTTAACGTTAGAAAATATTGAAGCCACTTGTTCTCATCATCTGATAAATCAGGAACATCCTGAACAATGAAATTATGATAAAATCCTTCTTCGATCACTCCCGGAAGCCTGATATCAAAGTCATTTGGAGAAGGAATGTCCATATTCAACACCTCCAATAATTTTTCTTCTTCTTTGTTTTTTTCCCTTCTCCACAAGTCTTCTACACTTGTTCTCGTATCGGCAAATGAAATTACAAGTTCTTTCTCCTTTTCCTTCTCCCTCTTTTCGTCGTCATCTTCTACCATGACGAGAGCTTTCTTCCCTTTAGATCTTTTCTTAGGGATATCTGTTTGGAATGGAGATTCTAAGAACTTTGACTTCTTTGTTGTTCTCTAGCTCCTTGTCCGAACCCCCTGAACAAATTCCTTCAACATTTCCTCACTTTCCTTCTTTCTTTTCCTTCCCTTTTTCTTCTCTGTAACTTCCTCAGCTTCTTTCTGTAGGCATCAAAAATTGCTGAAGAACCCCAAATGTGACTTAATCATGAGAAGATCGAAGGACAACGTCGTCAAAGTCTCAGGAAGTCAATCACAGGGTGAAACCAATGCCCGAGACACCTATCGTGTCTCGCCATTGGCGCGACACCTGGTTGTGTCTCGCCATTTGCGAGACACTTTCTTGTGTCACGCTATTGGCGCGACACCTTATTGTGTCTCGCCATTGGCGAGACACTTTCTTGTGTCACGCTATTGGCGCGACACCTTATTGTGTCTCGCCATTGGCGAGACACTTACAATGTCGCCAAGGTGAGACACCAAGAATATCTGGTATGTGCTCTTGAAGTGTTCAAATTAATGCTTGCGGGGCCCACTTGACTTTTTCAGCAAAAGCGTTCACCACATTAGTGGCGGTTACCGCGAAAATCGCCCACTAAGCGTAAAATTAGGGCATTTAATCGTGCCTAAAATAGAGGAAAGCCGTTCTGACGGTGAGGCGTCTCCTCTTGGAAGCGGCGATCAACCTTGTCGGCGCCCGGCATCTTGACAGTTCGATCTTGTGGCGATCAATCTTGTCGCGCCCTCTGAGTCTTGGATACTTGATGACTCGTGTTCTTTTCAGATATGACACCCCCAAAGGCTATAAATACCCCCCTACGTCCACTTGGGCGGGGGATTGGGATCGGAGATCAGAGTCTTAGAGATCAAGAATTTCCTAAGCTAAGAGCCTTGCGTAGAGAGAGAGAAAAAGAGATTTTGAGCTTCAGCCAAGAAGATTCCGAGAACTTCATCCACGTGGAGATCCTTGAGTTTAAGCTTAGACTTATTCTTGGGAAGAGTAGATATCTTACCTTGCTAAGATATTTGGTTTAGTTCTTATTTCCTTAGGGAAGCATTAACTCAACCCCGTCGATTCGACGATTGTTGCTTAGGTGGTCCACGGACGACGCGTCCCCGACACAGGCAAAGAACCCACGCAAGCAGGAGATCTACACGTGTAGTGTCTTCTGTTCGTGTTTGTGAGAAAGCGACTCTAATTCCTTTATAATAGAGAGTTACATGTGTAATTTTCTCTTATTTTCATTGTCAAAACGTTTTGCGATGGAAATGATAAAGAAATCAGCTTTTGACCAAAACACGATGGCGACCACAGTGGGAGCCAATAGTCTCAACGTTGAGACTATCGTGTCGCAGCCTTGCAGCGATCAAGCCGACCTCATGGTCGATGGGTTGGATTACGTCTTCGACCAAGCCAAGTTCGAAGAATATCTCTCCTCCTCATCATCGAAGTCCTCCTCGCCCCGCAAGCAATAGAGGATCTCGTCTCCAAAGAGGGAGGTTCGTTCTGTCGTGGTGCACAACGAGTCTCGCACACTTGCGACGGAGGCGGTTCCCCCTCACAACAATGCCCCGACAAATCTCAAAGCCGGGAGCTCTACTCATGGTGGCTCTATCCAGAAAGAGTCATCTTACAAAGTCTCCACCGCTCTGACGAAGAGGGCTCGAAGAGACAGCGTCAGAAGTTAGCCCGTCAGTTTGCCAAGGCCATGGAGTCAACGGACGGAGTTCACTATCACACGAACTCACGTGATCAGAGGTGTCAACAAACTATAGCTCCTCAGTCTCAACCCGTCAGCACTCCTGCCAAGGAAGAATGGGTCCTCGTCAAGAGAACTCGTTTGACGAAAAAAGAGCGCGCCCAAAGGCGTAGCGCACGTGTCGCTCGTGCACGTGCCATTGTTCGCAAGGCGCAAGAGTCGAAATCAACCATAGAATCGACTCAAGATTGCCAAGTCTGGAGCCCGAAATCTGCATGCGGCAAGGTAAATTATCTAGCCGGCACGGCGACAGTCCGCATCGGCCACGCGACGATCTAGGGTTGCCGCGCCATCCGCTACGGCAGAGGAACTGGCCACAAAGATTCTCGGACCGAGACACTCCCAACTGTCTCGGCCAAAAGAGCTCTTCTCTGCCTACTCCATCCACCTCTCCTGTTGATGTACCAACGACGAATCCTCCAACTTCGGTGTTCAGTCGCCTTGGTCCAAAGTCGGGAGCTAAAGACAAGGAACCCGTGATGGAGCGTTTGGGTCATCAATCGCACCTAGCGGTGTCCGAACAAGCTGGGATATCTCAAGATTCAAGAGTTCTTATTGCTTGTCGTTTGAGCATCCCGAGAGTCCATAAGTCTGGCGAGAAGAAGAAGTTGAGGCATGATAATCACATTTTAATGACATTTTAATAACCTCATTATCTATTTTATATCAATAAATATGTTACTAATAATATGTTTTATCTTATTTTGCGAATAATGGAGTATTAATGAATAAAAGCTCAAATGACTCAAATTCTCGAATTTCTACCAATTTTGAAGCCCAAATCGAAGACAAACGAAGGCCCAAGATACCAAGGAAATCCAAGAAGAATTCGTGCAAAATATCAAGAAAAGACAAAATCTGTTGGGAACCAATCGGTTGACCAACGGTTATTAACCGATCGACCAACCGATTGGTGCGCAACAGATTCAATTTAGGAAAGATTTCTCTTCCTTTTTGGCCAAGTTTGATCCAATGGTTCACATCAACTCCGTTGGGGTATAAATAGGGGTAGTATCGAGGGTTTAGAGGTGTGAAATATTTTGTAAAACTCCTTTTGGAGAGAAAGGGTTGCTCTTGTTTTAGAGTACCTTTCATTGTAATAATTTTCCTCAATAAATAAATATTTTCTCCCCTTCAATCCCATCTTCTTCTTCTTGTTCAAGGACCAAAAGGAGGATGAGTTGATGATGATGAGTTGCGAGGTTTCTCTTTATTTCTCTTTATTATTTCTTTTTCTTTCTTGTTATTTATTTGCTTAGTAGTTTAGATTTAATAGCTTTTGTAGTTTAGATTTATTTGCTTTGTAGTTTAGATTTAATAGCTTTTGTAGTTTAGATTTAATTGCTTTGTAGTTAGATTAGTTTAGAATTTTTCTTTTCTTTTTATTTTCTTTTCTTTTTCTATTTGTTTGAATTTCCCAAGATGTTGAACTAAACTCTTGTGGGGATCTAGGTTGCATGAAACTAGTCTAATCTCTTTTGTATTTATGAATCATCTCTCTTATGCTTAAAAGATCATGTTTAGGTTAATCAACTAGAGAACTAATCGATAGAAGAAGAATTTGATAGTTTATGCTTTCCTTAAGTGGTTTGATAGACTATGCTTATGAATTCTAGGATTATTATCTTGTTATTACTCTCTTCATGAGTTTGAATTTCAATTAGGTGATAATTTGATAAGTTATGCTTTCCTTAAGTGGTTTGATATCTTATGCTTAATAAATCTAATATGAGATGTGGTAAAAAGAGAATTTTTCATAGATTATAATTTGAGTTAGCTAGTGGATTCAATTCTAGATTCCTTCATCTCTCTTATTGACTTCTCATCTTTTTAATTGTGATTCCTTTCACACACAATCCAAATCCACTCTCTCATCACTTCATCATATTTTCATATTATCTTGAATAAAACCCTAATTGTCACGCATAATTTGAGAACCGAACTTGAATCAAACACTTCCTATTTCCGTTCCTCGTGGGATCGACAATCTTAAATACTATAACTTGACAATGGTTGTGTACTTGCGACTATAAAAGGTAAACACTCGTTTTGCCCATCAAGTTTTGGCGTTGCGGACGGTGTTAAGTAGGAATTTTTCTTAGTTCTTTAACTTGTGTGTTTGTCTATTGTGAATGACAAAAGGAGCTTGAAGGCAAAGAGTTAAAGATTCGAGATTGAAGGTTGCCTCCAACGAGGCTTTGCATTGCTTTTGCCAGATAACTCTTCTCTCTAGTATTTTTAATTCCACCTTATAGGTAGTTCATCACATTAGAGACAATTAGGTTAATATAAAAAAAAAAGCTGACTTTCTTTCTTCTTGACCATAATTAAAAATAAAAATATTTTCTTTCTCATCCTTTTTAGTTGCTTTTAATTTCTAGGGTGCATTGCATATAATAGTAGGAATTCACCAAAGTGATTTGAGCATTTTGAATTGACACTCACTTGAAAATATTTTTAAGGGCAAAACCCATTAATCAAGATAAGGTGAGGGATTTCATCACCCTTTCCTTAGCCAAAATCAGCGATTCCTCACTACACAAACCCAAGCCTCCTTAAAAGAATTAGGCGTTGGCCCCTAAGGATTCGAGCTCAATAAGGAACAAGAAATTCTTGAGTGAAGCTGGTCTAAGTTTATTTGGATTAATTGGTGTCTAAGGCAAGGTTTAGTTGTGTTTCAGCGAACGAGGTACTTAATTGATCTTTGATCTCCCTCTAGTACTATCCTTACGGCTAATTACCCACGTGAACCGGATTTTTTCACTTAGGGAGTTTTGGTTAGGATTTGGTCTAGTGAGTTTAGGCTTAACCCTAGAGTTAGGGTGATTGAAAAGTGATTGCCTTGATTTGTTAATTTTTCTTTTCTTCTTCCCTCTTCTTCTCTTTTCACCATCTCACTAACTTTTTCATTTTTTAATTAAAAAAAAATCTCTTGATTTTGGTTCATGCAAACTTGGGTTAGGAATAATACCAATCGTTTAGTTAGCTCGATTCAACTTCTCAACCAAGCGAAATGGCCAATCCTCCGTTCTTCAAGATATCGCTACCCAACTAGGAATGCTATCCCTTCATGCATTAAGCTTCCGAAGCAAATGGAACTAATTTGAACTCCGACCACATTTCATCAACATGCTTCCAAAATTCTTAGGAGCGAGAAGGCATATATTTTCATCTCTGAATTTGTAGAAGTCGCCTCATGATTAAAATGAAAGACCTAGCGAGGATGCAATTAAGCTTCGATTTATTCCCTTCACTCTTAAGGACAAAGCAAAAAATGGTCAGACAGCCTTACCCATGATTCGATTTCAACTGGGATGATTTTGTAAAAGTTTTTCTAAAAATTCTTCCCAATTCACAAAACGGTCAAGCCTTAAACAAGATTCAAAATTTTAGGATTGTCGGGTGAGCCATTCGGAAGTATTTCGATAGGTTTAAGGATCTCCTCATCCAATGTCCTCACCATGGTGCGGAAAAATGGCGATTGTGCCAAATCATTTCTGAAGGATTGGACTATCTGCAAAAACTTCCTTAGAGTCCATGTGTCAAGGGATTTTATGAAGAAAAATGCCGATGAAGCGTGGGATTTCTTAGAGAGTCTGTCGAGAAAAACCATGCAATGGGAACCTTTGTGATGACCGGGGTGCATCGGTTCCTCAAGCCAAATCTAGTGGTCCTTCCGTAGGAGCGAATATAGCCGTGAAGCAAAGATGGCGGCGATCATGCGTAGGCTAGAAGCTCTCGAAATCAAAGAACAGCTCTGCTCAAGTCAATCAAATCTCGCCTCGGGTTGTCACAATTGTCGGTCCCCATCTCATGTTGCCGATGAATGCCCTCTTTTAGGATCGAATCGGCCACTAGATCAGGTTAGCGCGCATTCGGCATTCTAGAAATGATCCTTTTGCCCCAACCTACAATCGGTTGGCGGAATCATCCCAACTTTGCGTGGAACCAAGGAAGTTACCCCGAAATCAAAGCGTCAATCCCACCTCAAACCAACAAATTCCTAGGGAAACACGATTCGTTCAATCCACCAAACAATTTCCATCACTCAAATCTACCTTTTTCAAATTTCCTCCTCATCAACCGATCTAATCTTTCTAACCGGATCGGGAAAAGCGTCTTGGTGTCATAGAAAAGGGTTTAGAAGCCATGATCAAAACCACCACCAACCTGTTGACTCAATCATCCAACACTCTAAATTCCTTCATGCAAACAACCAACCAAGCGATCAACTCGAACACTCAAGCCATCGCCGGGATAGAAACCCAACTAGGGCTGACTAGCAAGCGTGAGTGAAAGAGAGAAAGGAACATTTCAAGTCAACGTAGTCAACCCTAACAACATTGGTTCAAACCCAAATCACCCATCTCGGTAAATGCAATCCATCGTTGAGATCGGGAAGCGGATAGATAACCAAGTCGAGAACACCTTCACTCAAACTTAGTCTCCCATCCAACACACTCCTTCCGATGACCAAGACGCTGAAACTGAAACCGAAGTCTAACCAGATAGGAATACACGTTGCACCCTTTCGGATAGACTTAGACATAGGAAAAACTCTCCCCAAGTAGAAAATCCTAGAAACTTTCAAGCAGGTCAAGATCAACATCCCTCTCTTAGATGCAATGGAACAAATTCCCTCTTATGCAAAATTCTTAAAAGATTTATGCACTAAGAAAAGAATCACAAATATTCCAAAGAAAGTCTTTCTTCTTTGCTAATATCGGTGACATGCTCTCAAAGCCCACCCCTTTGAAATATAAGGATCCAGGTTGTCCTACTATCCCGTGTATAATAGGAAACACCGTCATTGATAGGGCATTATTAGACTTAGGAGCTAGTGTAAACCTTCTTCCCTTTTAGGTTTATCGGCTGACTAGGTGTAGGAGAACTTAAACCGACAAGATGTACCCTACAATTAGCCGATAGATCCGTGAAGATTCCCAAGGGAGAGGTAGAGGATGTTTTGATTAAGGTTGGAGAATTCATTTTCCCTGTTGATTTCATCGTCCTAGAGATGCAGCCCGTTCCCAATCTCAAGGGTCAAATCCCATTCATCCTAGGAAGACCATTCTTAGCAACCTCAAATGCTTTAATCAATTGTAGAACTGGTCTTATGAAACTATCTTTTGGAAACATGGTATGCGATCTTAATATTTTCAACTTAGGAAGACAACCACGTGATCCATCGATCAACCTTAGAGGTAAACTTCATTGAGGTATTTCCGGTGAGTAACAAGAAGAGGAGTGTAGTTCGACATCGTTTTCGACCTAGTCATGGAGGAAACTTTCGACGACGATATAGGACTAGATTCACCAATCAATCATGTCTCAAATCACCGCAACGCTGAGCCATTAGAAATCGAGCCTCGAACTCAACTTAGCCCTTCCATCGAGGAACCCCTAAGTTAGAGCTCAAACCATTACCGAAAATCTTGAGTTTGCCTACTTAGGGAGAATGAGAGTGCACTTTGTCATCATCTCTTCAAAATTGACACTGTTGAAGGAAGCCCTCTTAGCGGTTTAAGAGAATAGGGAAGCCATTGGATGGACCATGGCGATATCAAGGGATTAGTCCAACCATTGTTCAACACGAATCCACTTGATTGATGATGCCAAACCTACTAGAGATCCTCAGCGTAGGTTAAACCCGTAATGAAAGAGGCATTAGGAAATACATTCGAAATGTCTCGATCATGGGATCATTTATCCCATTTGAGATAGTTCTGGGTAAGTCCGGTCCAAGTAGTTCGAAAAATGCGGGATCACCGTGATCCAAAATAATGCTAATGAACTAATTCCCTTTCGAATCCAAACCGGTTGGCGATGCATTGACTATAGAAAACTCAACTTAGCTACAGGAAAGATCACTTCCGCTTCCTTTCATAGACCAAATGTTAGAGCGCCTAGCGAACATGAGTTCTATTGTTTCTTGGATGGATATTCAGGTTATAATCAGATCCCCATTGCCCGGAAGATCGGGAGAAAACCACTTTCACATGCCCATACGGAACCTTTGCATATCGCCGCATGCCTTTTGGGTTGTGTAACGCACCGCCACATTCCAACGCCGCATGATTAGTATCTTCTCGACATGGTAGAGCGCTTTCTAGAAATTTTCATGGGCGACTTTTCCATCTTTGGCGACACATTCTCGAATGTTTGAATCATCTTCGTGGTCCTATTACGATGTAGGAGAAAAATCGACTCTTAATTGGGAGAAATGTCATTTCATGGTCAAGCAGGGCATTGTCTTAGGTCATGTCATTTCCAATAGGGTATCGAAGTTGACAAAGCTAAGGTAGATCTTATTTGAACCTTCCCCTCAAAAATGTTAAGGATGTCGGATCATTTCTTGGTCATCTTTGGTTTCTATAGGCGT
Organism: Asparagus setaceus; assembly: GCA_012295165.1. NCBI lineage: Eukaryota > Viridiplantae > Streptophyta > Magnoliopsida > Asparagales > Asparagaceae > Asparagus > Asparagus setaceus. The sequence goes on along the minus strand of CM022704.1, from coordinate 14,316,431 downwards.
TTCATCAAAATTTTAGCAACATTGCTAGACCTTTGACCAATCTCTTAGCTAAGGATCGCCATTCAATTCTCCCTTGAATGCCTCAAAGCTTTTGATTATCGAAAAAGAACTAACCACGTTCCAATCATTCATGCACCGATTGGACCTTACCCTTCAATTAATGTGTGATGCATCGATTACGCAATTGGTCTTTGTTCTAGGACAACGTATTGATGGAAAATGCATGTAATCTACTATGCCAGTAGGACACTAAGCGATGCTCAACAAAATTACTCATCGAGAAAGAATTTTTAGGCATGCGTCTTTGCCTTAGAAAAATTCAGGTCCTATCTCATGGTCTTTGACCAAAGTATTCACAGCATCACGACTTAAGTATCTTTTGACCAAGAAGGATGCTAAAGCACGGCTCATTAGATGGATTCTCCTACTTGAGGAGTTTGACATTCGGATCCTTGACAAAAGGCATAGAAAACCACGTGGCGGATCATCTCTCTAGACTTCCAAATGCACCAACATCAAATGTCCCAATCAATGAACTTTTTCGGACGAACAACTCCTACAAATCCAATCGTTCCATGGTTTGCAGATATTGTCAATTACTTAGTCCGCGAAACAGCTCCCTCTCATTGGTCTAAGCAGGATAGATCTCGTTTTCTCTCGGGTAAAATACTTCTCTTGGGATGATCCATATCTGTTTAAGTCTTGTCTTGATCGATTTTTAGGAGGTGTATTCCAAATGAAGAAACTAGGAGTGTTCTATCTTTTGCCACGAGCAAGCATGTGGGGCCACTTTGGCTCAAGAAAAGCAGTAGAAAAAATTCTCCGGTGTGGGCTATATTGGCCAAGCTGTGTTCAAAGATTCCTATGAGTTTTGCAAAACCTCAGAACTGCTGTCTCTTAGGTAAAATCACTAGAAGAAATATGATGCCCTTACAACCCATTTTAGCTGTTGAACTTTTTGATTTGTGGGGTATAGATTTCATGGGACCTTTTCAAATTCCTTGGTAATATGTACATTCTAGTGGTACATCGAGTATATGTCGAAATGGGTTGAAGCGGTTGCTTGCAAGACTAATGATAACAAGGTTGTTGTTCGGTTTACGAAGGAGAATATTTTTCACGATTTGGTGTGCCAGAGCAATAATTAGCGATAATGGTACACATTTACGCAACCGTTCCTTTGAGGCATTAATGAGGAAGTACTCGATCACACACAAGCTGTCAACTCCTTATCACCCTCAAACCCGATGGTCAAGTAGAGGTCACAAATAGGCGGATCAAACAAATTCTCGAAAAAATAGTTTCTCTATGAAAGGATTGGTCCTTAAAACTCTGCGATGCTCTATGGGCATATCGAGCGGCCTTTAAAACTTCGGTTAGAAATGTCACCGTCTGAGACTTGTTTTGGAAAGGCTGTCATTTACCGATTGAGTTAGAACAGAGCAATGTGGGCAATTAAACAACTTAACCTTGATTTAGACTTGGCGGGAAAAATGAGAATGCTTCAATTAAATGAGTTAGAGGAAATTGAAGCGATGCATATATAAATTCAAAAATCTATAAAGAAAACCAAGGTTTTTCACGACAATTCAATATTACGGAGAAACTTCACACCGGGACAAAAGTTTTACTTTACAACTCAAGACTACACATTTTTCCTGGTAAATTAAGATCACGATGGTCGGGACCGTTTATTGTCACTCAAGTTTTCTCACATGGGGCTATCGAGATTAAAGATCCTAAAAATGATCATGTTTTCAAAGTGAATGGTTAACGTTTAAAACCCTTTTTAGAATCTTCTACACTTGGAGAGGAGGAGGTGTTTGTTCTCCATGAGCCACACTATCGTAATTCAAAAAAAAAAAATCTTGTAAATCCTTGTGCATAATCTGGAAAAAAAAAACAACAACAATTGGTTTCGTCTCCACCTCATTACCGCAGTAAATCGGTTTTCTTTTGGTGTTCGAGTCATCAGAACATCTGTAAGTGCTTCCACTCTTCTCCATGTTACTTTCTGCATTTACATTGAGGACAATGCAAATTTTAGGTGTGGGGTGGGACTTAGTCAAATTTCTCGTATTTTAGTCATTTTTCATTTTCTCATTTTTCATTTTCTTTTCTTATTCATTTTTCTTCTTCTTCTTCTTTAAAAAAAAAAAAAAATTGTCACTTGCCAACTTAATAGAGTTGATTAATAGTCTTCTAATCACGAGTTAGTTATACACTCAAGTTTACCTTTTATGATAATTTTAAATAAATTTCGAAAGAATGATTTTCAAAGTGGTATACTTTACTAAAGTTTAACTTGGATGTTTAATCAGTGGTGAAATTTTTATGCTTAACTTAGAGTTGAAAATGATTCTTTAAGTTGCATTAATCTAAATATTTTTCAGAACATATATACATATACACATATATATATTATACTAACTTAACAAAAGAGTCACGAAAAATGGGCACCAAATAAATTTCTTAAAATCATCGGTAGTTCTTTGTTACTAAAGCCTAAGTTGGTGAGTAATTAAGCCCGAGGAGTATTTTATGCTTAATGACCTAAGCCCAATTGGGTTGGGATTCATTGGCTCAAAACTTCGCTAAATGGTCACTTAGAAAGCCGATTAAAAGAACAAGACTACCAAGAAAAAAAAAAAAACTAACCATGTTTTTATATATATGGAAATAATGGTATATGTTCTTGATTTTTCAAAATGGGTTAAGAGACTTGAACATTGTTTGAAACAAAGAGTTAGCATGTTTCCTTCAAAACTTTTGAATTAAATCTTTGAGAAAAACTTGGTTTTGTATCACTACAATGGAAGGATTTTCTTAAGAAGTTTACTTTGAAATCATGATAAAAGCGTTTTCTTGAGTATTAACCGACTTGTGGAATTTTTGAATTATTCAATTAGCTTCCTTAAATTGGCAAGTTGACTGAATTTTGTGGGTATATTCACTGCAAACCCTCACGAGACTACAACTCGTCCACTAGGGTAACCTAGGGGTTTAAAGGCTTGTTGTATCGCTAAATACAACAGCGATTCTGCGAAAGTGAGTTAGGATTTTTCTTTCTTTCTTTTCAATTTTCTTCCTTGCTAGAGGACTAGCAAAAGTTTAGGTGTGGGGTATTTGATAATCACATTTTAATGACATTTTAATAACCTCATTATCTATTTTATATCAATAAATATGTTACTAATAATATGTTTTATCTTATTTTGCGAATAATGGAGTATTAATGAATAAAAGCTCAAATGACTCAAATTCTCCGAATTTCTACCAATTTTGAAGCCCAAATCGAAGACAAGCGAAGGCCCAAGATACCAAGGGAATCCAAGAAGAATTCGTGCAAAATATCAAGAAAAGACAAAATCGTTGGGAACCAATCGGTTGACCAACGGTTGGCCAACCGGTTATTAACCGGTTATTAACCGATCGCCAACCGGGACAGCAGCAGATTCAATTTAGGAAAGATTTCTCTTCCTTTTGGCCAAGTTTGATCCAATGGTTCACATCAACTCCGTTGGGGTATAAATAGGGTAGTATCGAGGGTTTAGAGGTGTGAAATATTTTGTAAAACTCCTTTTGGAGAGAAAGGGTTGCTCTTGTTTTAGAGTACCTTTCATTGTAATAATTTTTCCTCAATAAATAAATATTTTCTCCCCTTCAATCCCATCTTCTTCTTCTTGTTCAAGGACCAAAAGGAGGATGAGTTGATGATGATGAGTTGCGGGTTTCTCTTTATTTCTCTTTATTATTTCTTTTTCTTTCTTGTTATTTATTTGCTTAGTAGTTTAGATTTAATAGCTTTTGTAGTTTAGATTTATTTGCTTTGTAGTTTAGATTTAATAGCTTTTGTAGTTTAGATTTAATTGCTTTGTAGTTAGATTAGTTTAGAATTTTTCTTTCTTTTTATTTTCTTTCTTTTTCTATTTGTTTGAATTTCCCAAGATGTTGAACTAAACTCTTGTGGGGATCTAGGTTGCATGAAACTAGTCTAATCTCTTTTGTATTTATGAATCATCTCTCTTATGCTTAAAAGATCATGTTTAGGTTAATCAACTAGAGAACTAATCGATAGAAGAAGAATTTGATAGTTTATGCTTTCCTTAAGTGGTTTGATAGGCTATGCTTATGAATTCTAGGATTATTATCTTGTTATTACTCTCTTCATGAGTTTGAATTTCAATTAGGTGATAATTTGATAAGTTATGCTTTCCTTAAGTGGTTTGATATCTTATGCTTAATAAATCTAATATGAGATGTGGTAAAAGAGAATTTTTCATAGATTATAATTTGAGTTAGCTAGTGGATTCAATTCTAGATTCCTTCATCTCTCTTATTGACTTCTCATCTTTTAATTGTGATTCCTTTCACACACAATCCAAATCCACTCTCTCATCACTTCATCATATTTTCATATTATCTTGAATAAAACCCTAATTGTCACGCATAATTTGAGAACCGAACTTGAATCAAACACTTCCTATTTCCCGTTCCTCGTGGGATCGACAATCTTAAATACTATAACTTGACAATGGTTGTGCACTTGCAACTATAAAAGGTAAACACTCGTTTTTGCCCATCAAGGCATGTGACTCGCAAAGTCACGAGAGATGACCAGACCCTGGTGATTCATGCAGAGGCAACTTCAGATGACGAAGCCAAGCGACGGAAGTTGTTGTCTCCCAAGTCAAATGGCCGACGTCCCCAAAAGAAGACGTGTCCTCCAATTAAGAACAACGTTACACTTGGGGGTGGAAGTGCAAGTTGTGGTAAACCACACCAACCACACCATCAGGCTGGGGGTGGCAACACACGAAAAAGAGCAATCGACGAAATAGGTTGTTCTTGCTCAAAGCGCAGTTTGATTAAGACATTGTATCGATGCCTCGTCAATCTAACGCCACCACAAAGAACTTCAGTATTCGAGAGGCTTTCCCTGCCAGCAATGGAAGATTCGAAGCTGAATTCAAGACGCTTCCGAAGAAGAAGAAGATCCGCCATTCGGCAGGATGAATTCCCCGAAGTCACCATTAATATGGTGAACAAAGGAAAAGGGCCAGCAACGGATGCAGACCCTGATTTCACTCCTGTAGGAAAGGTCGGTACCGAAGTTTCCAGCAGATGTCTCGATTGTAATTGCGAGCTACGAAATGCATAGATTATAGAAGGATGCATGAAGGAGACTCATCTGAAGACGAAACGTCCGACGCTTGCTCAGCAATGGCATCCGATGATACAATATCGAGTGTGGGTCATCATTTTAGGGAAACGTTTATCATCACTCCCGAAACCCTGGCCCAAATACTGCAAGAAGCCTTAGCTAAGCAGAGAGAAGAGCTTAAAGGCGGATGAGGAGTTAAAACCCAAAAGTCGCATACCGAGTCCAACCAACAAGGGGGATCCACCACCGTCGCCTCACCATATAGAAGATAGCGATACAGAAGTGGATGAACACATTCTTGCCGACCAACCTCCAAAGAAAACTCCAATGGGTACTCAAAGTGGAGATGACCTAACCCATCCCACTGAGAATAATTTAAAGCAAGGGGAGGACGAAGTCGAAAAAATGAAAGAGCTTGAAGGCAAGATCAATGCTCTAATGTCCGCACAAGAAGTCAAGAAGACCGGTATCCCGTGCCCATACCCGAGAAGAGTGGGACTCAATTCCCTACCCGTCAAAATTCAATTTGATTAACTTCACACCATTCGACGGAAGAGGCTCGCCCACACAACACTTGATCTATTTCAAGTCGCACTTAGGAGTGATCTCGGGAAATGAGCCTTTGATGATTCGGTCATTCGTCGGCACCCTTCGCGGGGCTATCTTTGATTGGTATCGAAGACTCAAGGCTGGGAGTATTAACTGCTGGGATGACATGGAGAGCTCCTTTCTCAATAACTTTTTCGATGATGATATGGAGGTTTCAATAAGAACCCTTTTAGATGAAAAACAGAAGAATGGAGAGACGGTGGACGCTTCACAAGCCGCCAGAATAAAGCCGGAACCGCAGGATCCAACCACCAAGAATTCATATACCGCAAACATGTCATAGCAATCTTTCTCTGGACTTGTTGGAAGCCATGGGGATTATAGCACTGACTTCATGGAAAGATTTGAAGCTCCATGGAGAACAAGGCGGCGGTTCCTCAAGAGGAAGAAGAGCGAGAGGCGAGCCAACGACGACTCCTCGCGAAAGTCAAACTTTGTGCCCGTGGCAAAAGAAAGGCATGCTACCATTGCTAATGCGAACTGTGACATTCCAACAAAGAACACCAAAGAATCGCCACAAAGAAGAACAACCGTAATTGAGGTTTCAACAAAAATCTCAAGAATCACAGAAGGCTCCAGATGCTAGGTTCCTGAGAACTTACGCCTTCAAGGAAGAGGAAGTTCTGGTCCTCTTCAAATATCTCTTGGATAACAACAAGATCAAGTTACCTCCAATCACAAATCAAGAGGAGGCTAACAAGACTTCGGACCCCAAATATTGTGCATATCACAGGAGGGTCCATCATCCTACCAAGAACTGCTTTGTACTCAAGGATAAGATCCAGGCTTTAATCGATGCCGGCATTATCACAGCAAAGAAAGAGAAGAAAGCAGGCTCGAACATGGTGGCTATCAACTTCGGATCCATGCCACCCATGCCATATCAGCAGAAGATTATTCCAGAGGTTAAAGTTAAGACAGTCAATGATGATCCACATGGGCAACGCCAGAAAGGGTTAATATCATATACAGCCCCTAATGGCGAAGTACTTTGGGTTCATCCAGACCTTCTTCAAGACGAGCAATGGACCGGGTCATCCTCACCACAAGGATCCAGTCGCAAAGGCAAATCGTGCGGTCACATTTCAGCAATTGCGGAGGAAGGTGATGAGAAAGTCTCAACTCTTTCGTCGTCTGAAAACGACCGTGAAGTTCTTGCGACAGAAGGAAATCTAGCTTATGCTACTAGGAGCGGACACGAGTTCAGTTATAAATATCCTGAAGTCTCCAATCTGAACGCCAAAACGTTAGCGGAGCTAGGGGTGACGATAACTCCACCTGCGCGACCTGAAAAGTCACAGCAGCAGGAGGTAGCCAAAGAAGATATGACCAAGCGAAAGGACAAGCAACCCCAAGAGGTTCAAGCCCCGAGGCAGTCCCGATTCAATCATCCGATTGTAAGGGATAAACCGGGAAGTTCAAGCTCCTCATACCGATTCGATGTCATGGCTCAGTTGGCCAACATACCTGCAAGAATAACTCTTTATGAGTTGCTACGTCTCTCTAAGGAAATCAGAGAGGCTCTACAGGAAGCTTTGGCTGACTCAGAAGCTTTCATCACACAAGTCAAGCAGGTTCTAGAAAAGCCCGAACACTGCAACTTGGCAGCCACACAATTCCCATGCATAACCTTCACCCGAGATGATATGCAAGTGAGAAATTCGAAGCACGACAGGCCCTTATATTTTACTGGATATATTGGCTCGGTCACTGTCAACCGAATTCAAGTTGATCCTGGGTCTGCAGTCAGCATCATGCCACTCCGACTGATGTATCATCTCGGAATTTCGGCAAGCAAATTGGCTTTCTGAGCATTTATTTCGGGTTCAATACCGGTGGTCCGGACCTTTGGGTAAAATCGAATAAAGTGCGGCTCGGAGATCTCAAGTCGAAGTCACGTGTTATGTCATCGGCCTTGAGACTTCAGTACAATCTACTATTAGATTGACCTTGGATCCATGGCAGCCTTATAGTCCCATCCACATTACATCAGTGTTTGAAGTATGTCGACACTGATAATGTGGTCAAGACGGTGGTCACGGATAAGCAGCCATTCAAGGGGTTAGAAAATTATTTTACTGACTCTCTTTTGTATGGCGAATCCGATCTTGAACCATCGACCGAGTACTGAGACGAAGCGAAGGCGTCACGAGGTAGGCTCGATTACGACGGAAACTTTGTACTTAATAACATTGAACCCCTTGTAATCGATCTTGACGGATCTGAATCGTCAGGAGGAAGTTGTAATTGGCAGCTGGCCGATGAACATATAATAAATGGCGATTTAGAGTATGCACCTAGTGTTGATATTATAATGCAGGTACTGTATAAGGACCATGGTGCCCATGTACCACTCCTATTATCAAACCAGGTGAAGAAATGCCTTCAAAGTTCGGTTGGGTCTACTTTCATCCTCCCTTCAAAAGAAGCAAGGCAAACAATATTTGGGAAAAGGGGAGCATCCCCACCACGAGACCCTTGTTGGGAATCTGATGATAGCGATGAAGGCCCTTGCAAATATTTTTCCAACTATAGTCCGCAAGTGCACTATTATATGGAGAAATGGGGATACGATCTCGTGCACGGACCAGGTCTTTGTTTCGGACGTGGGATTCGGGTTCCACCTAGACCTTCTTATGTCGAAGGAAACGTCGCTATTACGAACACAAAGAAGTGCGGGTTATGCCTCTTCATCTTCAGACGAGTCTTTGTTGGCAAATCGATGATCATGTGATTCATCGAGATTCTTGACATGGGATTAGGACATTAGTCTCGGTGAATTGTTCAAAGAACTAATGTCTAATATGACCACGATAGCTTCGATAGAACTTCGAAGAGGATGATCACTCACCAACTTGGGAAGACCCTTGGACTTCTCATTTGAACATCAATACGGTGACAAGTTTGAGCAGAGAGAACGCCGTGAAAGATGTAGTGATTCAAGTCAATATGGGCGTGAAGCCAATCGAAACCCATATTCATGAGTGGCGATCTTCCTCACGGGAAGAATTGATTGCTCTGGTCCGGGAGTATATCGATGTTTTCGCTTGGAATTACGAAGATATGTCAGGACTCGACCCAGTTGTGGCAGTACACCGTCTTAATATTAAATCGGAGGCCAAACCCGTAAAACAACAACAGCGACGGTTTCGTCCGCAAATTATGGAAGCGATTGTAATTGAAGTAAAGAAACTTATACAATCAGGCTTCATCAGAGAAGAACAACATCCAGATTGGGTGGTGAATATTGTCCCTGTTCTAAAAAAGAATGGGACAATTAGAATCTGCATTGACTTCAGAGATCTAAACCTTGCATGCCCAAAGGATGATTTTCCACTACCCATCAAAGATGTCATTATAGACGATACTTGTGGGTTTGAAAGAATGTCGTTTATGGACGGATTTTCAGAATACAATCAAATCAAAATGCATCCCGACGATGAGAAGCACACCTCATTTCGGACACCTCTAGGCATCTTTTGCTACACTGTCATGCCCTTCGGCTTGAAGAATGCAGGTGCTACATATCAACGAGCGATGACGAAGATTTTCCAAGAGCATCTCCGAAAGACCGTTGAGTGTTATGTCGATGACTTAGTGGTAAAAAGCCGTAACAAAAGTGATCACATCAAAGACCTCAAAAAGGTATTTGACCTCATGCGGAGTCATCAATTGAAGATGAATCCAACTAAATCCTTCCTAGGAATGGCCAGTGACAAATTCCTTGGTTTCGTTGTCACGTCAAAGGGGATCCATATTGATCCTGACAAAGTAAAGACAATCAATGAATTACAACCCCCGAATAACCTCAAAGAACTCAGGGGGTTGCAAGGAAGGTTGGCTTATATTAGACGGTTCATTTCAAACCTTGCAGGCAAATGTCAACCGTTCTCCAAGATTGCAAAAAAGGGCGTCTCGTTCGTATGGGACGATGCTTGCCAAAAGGCTTTTGATGATATTAAAACATATTTATCAAATCCTCCGTTCGTTACTGCAAATCGGGAAGCCGTTCTTGATTTACGTCGGGCGACCAATCATTCATTGAGTGCGTTGTTGTACGGAGATGATGATAAGTCCTGAGCGGGCAATCTACTCGGTGAAGGACGATGGTGGAGTGCAGTACCGATATCGAGATATTGAAAAGTGTGCCTTGGTGTTGCGGTCGGAAAATGCGCCATTACCTAGTTGGGCGGGCGATACATGTCATCTCGGATGTTAATCCAATTCAGTATTTATGGCCTTAGGCCTCTTTGAGTGGCGATTGGCAAGATGGGCGTTACTCCTTTCTGTCGATATTCACTTTAAGCGGCCAGTCGGTGAAAGGGCGGGCAATATGTGATCTTCTAGCGATCCGACCCGGCAAGGACAAAGCTATCTTGCATGAAGATTTACACGGTGAAACCCGAGGTCAACCACACTTCCACGGCGTGTGGCAATTGTATTTTGATAAGCCTCTCGCGCAACCAATATAGCAGAAGTACTCACGGATGTTCTAAGATTTGCCGGGCGGAGTAGTCTTAGTTTTCTCGAGAAAAGTATGTGATGCCTCGGGCTTATTAAACTACGAGCGTGCTCTAATAATGTGGCGAATACAATGCACTACTTATTGGGCTCGGTTTTGCTAAGCTGGGGGTCGAATATCTGAAGCTTCGGAGACTCTCAACTCATAGTCGGATAGATCGCGGAGACTCTGAAGTCGAAATCTAGATTTGATCCCATATCATGAAGCGGCAATAGAAATGGCGGAATCATTTGAAAGTTTCTTCATCGAATATACTCACCGTCTCGAGCGCCTATCACGGATCGTTGGCGGCATTAAATTTGTTTCGTTAGAAGCAACCCGAAAAATGGGCGGTTCATTCTTTGTGAGGCGCTTCGGCTCTTTATCGGGAATGCCTTGTGGACATCAAAGCGCATCCCTCTAACCAGACTCGAGCCGAGATTGGCGCTTTCCCATCATAGATTACGTTTTACGGTATTCTGCGAAAGATGTGAAAGAAAGATGGTCGGAAGAAGGGCGAGATTTTACTATAATGCCACGTCCCAAGCGCTCTATGCGGTAAATGCTTGTAAAGCGTTAAAATTGCTTATTAGTGCCGAGCGAAACTTCGTGGCGGTGGGTTAATAACCAACAACATTCGACAAAGCGAAGCGCCGCATAAAAGCAAATTGTGAACACACAAAGTGGGTTGACCGCGTCTGAATCAGAGGCTCGTGTTATGGAATGAATCCAACAGCGAAGCTTTAAAAGCGTCCAGTTGAGCGTCGACAAAGATCGGTTGAACATTGTAGATCATCACTTAAACCGTTGTGGGATGAAGCCGATCAAGAGAACCAAGCACGGACTTAGAGCGGCGGCGACAAAATGGAGCGAGCGTCCGCGAAAAAGTCAAAAACCAAACCGAAGCCAAAGCGGCGTCCGGTGAAAACCGGACACCGTTTGGTGTCGACGATGGTAGGACACGAAATGGTGTCCACGGCAAGCCTGGACACCGACTAGTGTCGTGACCTCAACCCCCTTGTCTCCTATAAATAGGGGTGTGCTCCGATTCGGGGGTTGGATTTTTCTTTGGATTTTCGATATTCTTGAAACCCTGTGAGATCTGGCCCGTCGGCCTTATAGTTCGAGCAGAGCGGAGCACATCCGATCTAAAAGCGCGGTGCGAACTTCGGGTTGACTCTGGATAGTCGTTGATTTCTCCTAGTAGATCTCACCCGCTCGTGATCCTCTCCCTACGTGGTCGATCCCGAAGCGATCCTCTCGCCGTGAGTCGCGATCCCCTCGAACCGTTTCCCTGCGTGAAGCAGCCCATGTCTGTAGTTCGAACGGGTTTCCACGGGGATGGATTGCTTGGTAGTCCGCAGACGAACAAAAGTCCCGACACGAGGCAAAGAACCCATAGCGAGGATCGTAAAATAGAGATCCTCGTGTTTGTTCAAAAAGGAAGAAGTTGTAATTTTTGTTTTCATTGTAAGCCTAAAATAAAGAATCTCTTTTCTTTGTTTGAAATTTTGTTGTAGGCCAAGAAGGTACGTAAACAAATTCAAGCGAGCAATGAATAACAAACCAACTTTCCCTTGAACAAAGGCGACCACGATGGGAACCAGCGCTCAATTAAGAAGCCGTGGGTGTAATAACAGCGGATCCGATCCGGTAGAAGAAGAAGTCAAAGGCCTCCAGGGCGAGATAGGGAAAAAATTTTCGAGACCCGCCAAAGTGGCCCTTATGACCCCGCCCGCTAAGGCTGGCGGGACGCCGAAAACTTCTGCGTAGGGTGTAATAGTGCGCTCAGCGAAGTCAACCGAGCCGAGTAGTTTTTTTCTCAGAAAGTATGTGATGCCTCGCTTATTCTTCGCACCGAATCAGGCTTCTAATAATGTGTCAATACAATGCACTACTTATGCCGCTGCAAAGAACTGGGGTCAATATCTCAAGCTTGGAGACTCTCAACTCATAGTCAGATAGATCCGCGGAGACTACGAAGTCAGAAATCTAGATTTGATCCCATATCATGAAGCAGCAATAGAAATGGCGGAATCATTTGAAAGTTTCTTCATCGAATATATACCGCTGCCTTAACGCCTATGCGCATGCTATGCGATAGTCGCTTGCTGGCGCAAACCCCAAAATGGAGCAGTTCATTACTGTGAGGACGCATCAGCTCTTTATACCGGAATGCACTGTGGACATCAAAGAAGCGCATCCCACTCTAACCAGACTCGAGCCCCGAGATTGGCGCTTTCCCATCATAGATTACGTTTTACACGGTATTCTACCGAAAGATGTGAAAGAAAGAGAATCAGTCCGAAGAAGGGCACCGAGATTTTACTATAATGCCACGTCCCAAACGCTTCATCTACAGCATCAGAGGGCTTAAAATTGCTTATTAGTGCCCGAATCTAAACTCGCGGACGGTGGGTTAATAACCAACAACCCATTCGACAAAACCGACGCCGCGATAAAGCAAATTGACGAACACACAAAGTGGGTCAGAACGCTGCACGTAATCAACGAGGCTACGGTTATGGAATGAATCCAACAAGCTAAGCTTTAAAGAAAGCGATCGATTCAACGCCGACAAGATCGGATTTGAACATTGACCGATCATCACTTAAACCGCTGACGGATGAAACCGATCAAGAGAACCAAGCACGGACTTAGAACGACGACGACAAGAGCGAACGAACGCCACAGTAAAAGTCCAAAACCAAACCGAAGCCAAAACGACGCCCGGCCAAAACCCGACACCGCTTGGTGTTCGGCCAATGGCCGACACCAAATGGTGTTCGGCTAAAGGCCGACACCATTTGGTGTCCGCCGTTTCAAACCCCTTGTCTCCTATAAATAGGTGTGCTCGGGCCAGGGGTTGATTTTTGCCGATTTTCTCGATATTCTGAGAGAAGCTCCTCGAGATCTACGAGCCGCCGACGATAGTTCCGAAAGCACCGACGCAGCACATCCGATCTAAAACCGCGAGGTGTTTAACTCGGCCTGCTACGATAGTGCCGCGGATTTCTCCTAGTAGATCTCACCCGCCCGCGATCCTCTCCTCGCGGAGGCGATCCCCGGCGATCCTCTCCTTCGCGGAGTGCGATCCTCAGCGCTTCGCTTCTCGCGGAACGAGCCCCTCGCGATGTTCAGAGTTCCAACCCGGTTTCCACCCGATCCAATTGCGCGTAGTCCACTGACGAACAAAAGTCCCTCGCACGTGCAAAGAACTCACGCAGTTTTGTGATCCCGTGAAAATAGAGATCCTCGTGTTTGTTCACAAAGGAAGAAGTTGTAATTTTTGTTTTCATTGTGCCTAAAATAAAGGCGCTCTCTTTTCTTTTGTTTGAAATTTTGTTGTAGGCCAACGAAGCCGTAAAACAAATTCAAACGAGCAATGAATAACAAACCAACTTTCCCCGCAACAAGCCGGGCGAATTACATAGAGCCAACGGCTTCAATTAAGAAGCCGCCGAGTCGTGAGCCGATCCGATCCCTGTGAGAAGAAGAAGTCAAAGGCCCTGGCGACGATAGGGAAAATGCCTGTATGCCGCCTCGACTGCTAGCGCCGCTCCTTGACCCCTACCGCTAACCGGCTAGCGGACCAAAACTCGCTGTAGGGTGTAATAATTACGCCCAAATAAGTCAACCGAATCCAAGTTGATTCGGGTTCCAGCCAGGAGTATCATACTATCGCCCTGTCCGCATCGCCCTCCCCCACAAATCCGTAAGGATCTCCGCCGCAAGAAAGATCCGCTTGTCCTCGCCCGAACTTTAAGGCGAGGATCTTAACTCGCCGCGTCGGGTTGCACCAAATGGCATCCTTCCGCATCCAAGATCGCCGGATCTACGCAGAGATCACCGCCGATGGCGCGTCAATTTCTAACGCATCGCCGCCAAGGCCCTCGAATCACGACGTGTCCGCTACAAAGTGGATTCAAGTCCGTGAGAGGTCAAGAACCTCATCACCGTGCACGGCAACTCCTCCAAGCCGCCAACAAATGATTGGGTCCGCCAAACGGAACCGATCAACACTTGAAGAACGTGATCCGAGGCTGCAGACATTGCAGACACACACCTGCTCTAGTTCAGAGGCCCGATGTTGAAGAAGGGAGAAGTGGACAAGAAGCCACCAAAATGCGCTAAGTTTAGAGTCCCAAACCGAACAACGATTCGGACGGGTCAAACGTTAGTCAAGAATCGCCCACCTCAAACCGATTTGACTAAGGCTCGGCCGCCACGGGTGACTTGATTCAAAAGAAGATCACACCTCCCAGCATCTCATCCGCATCTCCATCCACTGCTCGCCAATCCTCGCCGCTGCATCCCGCAGCAAGAAAACAAGCAGTTAGAGCGCCGCCCGCTGCACGATGATCGAGGTAAAATTTCGATCAAGGATTGTTTGGGCTCCGAAGAGGCTCTCGACCAACTCACTCTGCGTGGGGGTCCTACCCTCTCCACCATGATAAGAAGATTCTTGTAGCCGCCTCACTAGAATTGGATCGGTTCGAGAGCCCGCCGAACTTCACAAGAAAGGCTTAACGCTGAGACGAAAGTGACTCTTGGAACCTCGATAATGTGGCTCATCCTAAGGAGACGCTGCCCGACGACGATGACGCTATGCCCGAATTGCACTCAACACATGAGGGAAAGTCTATGTTTTGGGCGCAGGTCCTCGAATCCTCCCGTGAGCTGCATATGTCCCAAGAGGAAAGCCTGATAATTACTATGCATTTAGAAGGGATTGGGATACTAATCCTCCTCGAAGATGAATGCTCGTGGGTCGATTGATAATAATCCACCCTGAGGGAGACTACATTGCCTGACTCTCGCTTGGGATTCTACACCACTCTGAGAAGCTTTCAAGGCTTTAATGTCAAATATGGCTACGATCGATCCTCGCCATCGCTGAGAGTGATGAAGACATGCCAATATGGGAAGACCCATGGATCCATCAACTCCAAGAGCAGCTTGGGGATAGGTTCAAACAAAGAGAACCCCCACTAAGGACGCAGGTAGTCCATATTAATATGGGTGATGAAGAGCATCCTAAACTCATAAACATCAGCAAAACTCTCCCTTGGAAGAAAAGGAAGAGTTGATTCTAATCGTGAGTATATCATGTATTCGCCTCGAGTTACGAGGACATGCCGTGACTCAATTCTATGGCAACACATCGCCAACATCAAGGCGGATGTCAAACCCGCCAAGCAACAAAGAAGACGCTTCCACAAATATTGGAGGCAATTGTTGACGGCGAAGAAACTCATAGAATCGGATTCATCAAGGAAATTCAACATCCGGATTGGGTGGCTAATATAGTCCCGGCCATGAAGAAAATGGGTCGATTAGGACTGTGGTCGACTACGAGACCTCAACGCGCTTCCAAAAGATGACTCTTCTTCCAATCACCGATGTCATAGTTGACAACACGGTGGATTTGAAAGAATGTCTTTATGGATGGCTGTATAATCAAATCAAGATGTACCCGATGACGCCAAACACACAAATAAGCTCGTAACGCCATCGATATATTGCTACACTGGCCATGCCGCTCGCCTCAAAATGCCGGGCGAACATACCAGAGCAATGACGGAGATTTTCCAGATCATCTTCGAAAAGGTCAATGCTACGCCGATGACTTGGTCGTGAAAAGCCGTACAAGAGAGATCACATCAAAGATCTTAGAACGGTATTCGAGCTCATGCGACTCATCACTAAAGATGAACCCCGCCAAATCCTTCCTTCCTTGGGATGTCCAGGGCAGTTCCTCTACCACCGCCACCGACAAAGGAATCCACGCCGATCCCGACAAAGTGAAGGCTATTCAAGAGTTGCAACCTCCGAAATCCAGAGAACTCGTGGGGTTACAAGGGCGACATGACATCCGACGGTTCATATCGAACCTATCCGAAGTGCCACCGCTCTCCGTTGAACAAGAAGGGCGGTCGCTTATTTGGGACGACGCCGTAAGGCATTCAAGAGATCAAATCATATCTCGCTAAACCTCCAGCTTCGCTGCACCGCAACCGAAAACCATTTTGATCTACGCCAAGGCAACGGATCATTCGTTGCTTTACTTGCACAAGACGACATACCGTCACTTAACAGCGCAGTATTACCCGAGTTTAACATTGGCTCGGCAGCCGTCTCGACACCAATGGTCGAGAAGAAGGTTTGCATTAGTGTTCGCGATTCAAAATGCGGCACTATTTAGCCTGGACGACGATTTATGTTATCTCTAACGAACCGGTCCCAATATTTATGACCCGGCTTCAATGAGTTGGCGCTATTAAATGGGCCTTGCTCTTGTCCCAATATGACCCGCACTTCAAACAACGTGGTCACCAAAGGGCAAGCGATTTGGCGATCTCTTGGCCAACCCGACAACGGACGCAGCTTGAGTTATATGATGATCTTCCTGATGAAGTCCAGAAGTCAACACTACGCCGCACCAACAAATATGCATGCATTGTATTTTGACGGAGCCGGGCCACTAATGTAGCAAGTACCCCTCGACGTTTCAAATCTCCACCGAGTCGGAGTTGTCTTGATTTCCCCGGAATCATGTCATGCCCCGTATTATTCACTCACCAACCTCGCTCCAATAACGACGTATACAACGCTACTTATCTGGACTTAGCTTCACAAAGAGCCGGGGTCAATATATCTCGCTTATGGAGATTCACAACCGATAGTTGTTGCAGTTCGTGGTGACTACGGTCAAACTGATCTAATCCCTATCATCGATAGTCGTTGAAATGGCGCACTCATTCAAGAATTCTTCATCGAATATATCCCACGCCCAAAACGCCATGCATGCACTAGCCGCTAGCTATCGTGTAGCACAACCTTCCAGACCGAAAGCAACTAGTTACGGTCAGACTCACCAACTCTTCGCATCTAATATACGATGACAAGAAGGTAAGGGGTAGTTACCAAAGAAGTACATGCAACCCAAACCAAGTTGGAGCCCCGAGATTGGCGCTTTCCTATCATCGACACGCCTTACATGGTATTCTACCGTAAGACGGAAGGAGAGAGAGTCAATCCGCGAAGAGCTCCAAGATTCTTTTACTTAACGTAGACCCGTGATGTTATATCGCCGGGTACGATGGTCTTTACTCCGATGCCTTTCAAACAAGGAGGTAAGAGGTCCTTCGCGAAGCATAACGAAGGTGAATGTGGTGCGATCACCTGGTCCCAAGCTCTACGAAATAACCAGAGAATGGGCTACTTTGGCCCACGATGATTAATGACGCAGCCGAAGCACGCCGAAATGCCACGCTGTCAAATTCACGCAAATTATATGCATCACCGAAAGCGCTTGCATCCTTCGCCACATCCCGCCATTCGAGACATGGGGAATGGACCGAGGTCCCATTTTTCCTCCGCTTGGCCAAAGGCGATCGGTTTATTCTAGCGATCACCGACATTTCTCCAAGTGGGCGTATAATCCCGCTTAAAAGAAGTCAAGGCGAAAGTATTATCAAAGCGATCAAACACCATGTCATCTATCGACATGGTGTTCGAGGGATCGTGCATGACAACGGTCCCAATTCATCGGCAATTCCTTCATCAGTTTAAGTTCAAGTTCAAGATGTCTCGACATTTATAATCCAAAGAAATGGATTAGCCGAGGCGCTCAACAAGACGATTATCAAGATTTTGTCGAAGCTTGTGAATAATAACAAGCCAGACCGACGATAAACTCTGAGAAGCACTCGGCATATCGCACAACGGCACGTGACGCCAACAGAGCGCACTCGCATCTCGGTTTACTGATGTGAAGCAATTCTCCCTAGAAATCCAGATTCGCTTACGCCGCCTTGCAACAGATGACGACCAAGAACAACATCAAAAACGCCTCAAGAGCTTGAGATGTTAGATGAGAAGCTTGGAGGCTCAACAATGCATTGAGTTCTATCAAGCTAGGATGTCGAGGGCTTTCAACAAGAAAGTTCGACGAGAACCTTAAGGAGGGAGATCTCGCCCCGCCGCTAGGCGACCGATAATCCTCACCTCCAAAAGAAAGGTAAATTCAACCTAATGGAAGGACTGCTCATAATAGACAGCCTATTCAAACGTGCATATCGCTCTTATCACACGTATCGGCTACCAATTAATGCCGATAAATGGAAGTTTCAAAAGTATTATCCTTAATACATTCGGGATAACCCATTTTGATGGGAAGTTCCTCGAGAATATCTCACTCATTTTCATGAGGATAACCCTAAATTATTGAGTTTTCTCCAAAATTCTCTCACCGATCAAATTCATTGACTGGCCCACTAAAATCTCCCCGTCCAACCACTCAAGAAATCCCTCTCGATTCCTTCCACTAACGAGAGGTCCACTTTCAAATTCTCGTTAGCAATCCTACAAAAGAGAAAGCTATCCATACCCTTCCAAGATTCCTGAGGAGACCCCACTCTTAGTTTCTCATCGGAAATAGAATACATTCTTCCTTTCCCACCTTCACCGAGATAGGACATATCCTTCCTCTTCAAGCAAGAGATAGAATACATTCTTCCTCTCTTGTCTTAGATTCTGAGGGAGATCCCACTCTTAGTCTCATCTTTCAAGAGTCTCAAAATGGAGATCCCATTTTAGTCTCTCCCACCGGAAACAGACAAAAATCCTTCCTTTCCAGCACCCGGAGATAGGAGACAAGATCCTCCTTTCTCTCCATCAACAAGAGATAGGATACAAAACCTTCCTCTCTTATTTTCGTGAGCACCTGGAGATAGGACACAAAACCTTCCTCTCCACTCGCAAGAGATAGGATACAAAACCTTCCTCTCTTTGTTCATCCCTTACCCTGAGATAGGAGACAAGATCCTCCTTCCTCTCCACCTTCTGAAATAGAATACATTCTTCCTTTCCCACCTCAATCAATCTTAACTGCTCAGCCATTCGGTCAAAGAGGACACCAAGGTTCATCTTGGGGCATTTTATCCCGGCCTAAGAGGGATAAAGCCAACGCCACACGCTGCCGGTTTAGTCTTTCTCCATTGAAGAAGACACCAGAGTTCGACTCGGGGCATTTTATCCGGCCTAAGAAGGATAAAGCCAACGCCACACGCTGCTGCCGGTTTAGTCTTTCTCCAATTGAAGAAGACACCGAGTTCGACTCGGGGCATTTTATCCCGGCCTAAGAAGGATAAAGTCAACGCCACACGCTGCCGGTTTAGTCTTTCTCCAATTGAAGAAGACACCGTGAGTTCGACTGGGGCATTTTATCCCAAGCCTAAGAAGGATAAAGCCAACGCCACACGCTGCCGGTTTAGTCTTTCTCCATTGAAGAAGACACCGTGAGTTCAGTTCGACGGGGCATTTTATCCCAAGCCTAAGAAGGATAAAGCCAACGCCACACGCTGTTTCGGGCTTAGTCTTTCTCCATTGAAGAAGACACCGAGTTTGATTCGGGGAATTTGATCCCTAATCCTGCTGGATAGGCCGACGCCTAACACGCCGCCGGTTAGTCTTCCCGTGAAAAGACGGCTTCACGATTCAACATCGTAGCATTAAGTCTAAGAGAGTCTCATTCTTTAGCACAACGCCATGTGCGAACGGATCCGATAATCCGCGACGCTAGCCCAACTCAAACGGTAGTTGGTAAAGGCTCATCAAACCCGCTGAGGGTCGGGTCAGCTAATAACCCTAAAGTCAACGCCACACGCTGCTTAGTCTTTTTCCGATTGAAGAAGACACCAGAGTTCGACTCGGGGCATTTTATCCCAAGCCTAAGAAGGATAAAGCCAACGCCACACGCTGCTTAGTCTTTTTCCGATTGAAGAAGACACCAGAGTTCGACTCGGGGCATTTTATCCCGGCCTAAGAAGGATAAAGTCAACGCCACACGCTGCCGGTGGTCTCTTGCCCGTAAAAGAGTATAAAGCCTATGTATTCAATATCATAGCAACAAGTCTAGAAGAGTTTCATTCTTTAGCACAACGCCACGCGCGGAACGGATCCGATAATCCGCGACGCCAGCCCAACTCAAACGGTAGTTGGTAAAGGCTAATCAAACCCGCTGAGGGTCGAGGGTTTGCCAAAGTCCTATAAGTATTATGGTTAATTATTTCGACGGCAAAAGAATCATAATAAATAGTGAAAGGGATGGATCTTATTCATTTGAAGCAAATATAGAAGGAGCTACAATCGTTTAAAAATCAAGTCTATGACAAAGGATTTGTTGTTCGAGCCGGTGACACTTCACCATTGTAAGCCCGGTGGAGTTCTTCCCGCAACTCGCCCCGGCGACTCCTCATCGGTGTTCGTCTTCGGTTGCCTCGAGCTCGCCCGCCGCTCGACATCGAGCTCCTTAGACGCAACGGTGAGGGCTTTTTCCTTGTTGGTTGGCAGCCTCCAAATCCGCCATCCTATCTTCCTCAAAGATGGAGCTCTCCCCGAAAGCAAGATATCCTCTCCGCGACTCGCCACAATATCGCCCGATGTGGCTTAAGGAAGAATATGTCTCAAAGAACAATGTGCCAAGCTGATCGGCGCTCTCAGATCCGACTTCGAGCCCAAGAAAACACGAGCATCGCCATGCCTCTAAACGCCGGCCAGATGAGCAGCTACATATGAGGAAGCCCCGCTACCCGCAGCTCTTGCAGCCTCAAGCTTTCCTCCAGATGGGCGAGGTCATCAACAATGGCTCGAGCTACGGATAACCCATATCCCGTGATCAAGGCCATCCGGGATCAAGCAAAGGGCTCAATCGATGAAGAGAAAGCCCGCCATGAAGGACCTTTTCGATCACCGTGGTTCACCGTGAGAAAAGAATGAGCTGCATTTCCAAACAGATAATAAGATGGGATGGATCTTCATCCAGCATCAACGCTCTCACCAGGTCATGGAGTCGAGATGTAGGCTCTGCACAGAAGAATAGGAGGAGTATGGGTATTTATAACAACTCCTAATGGGCCCAAATCAATCCTAATTAGGACTCTAATCAGCCCCTAATTAGGAGTCCTAATTGAACCTTATCCTGATGTCAAAACAAGTGCCAAATCAGTCCATTGATTGGCTCTTACCCCTCCGCTATATTTGGAAAGATTCAAGATTTATTCTAATAACACCCTGAATTGCGCCGCCTAATCCTACTCCAACTAGGATTACGAGTATAAATCAAGCTCCTAATTTATCGAGAAGTCCCTAAGAATATTTTCATAAAAATATTCTCGTGGATAACTCGACAAGACGAATTGCGCCGACGCCAATCAACGCCTAATCCTACTCCAACTAGGATTACGAGTATAAACCGCTTCCTAATTTATCGAGAAGTTCCCAAGAATATTTTCACAAAAATATTCTCGTGGATAACTCGACAAGACGAATTGCGCCGACGCCAATCAACGCTACTAATCCTACCCAACTAGGATTACGAGTATAAACTATTTCCTAATTTGTCGAGAAGTTCCCTAAGAATATTTTCACAAAAATATTCTTAGGGATAACTCGACAAGACGAATTGCGCCGACGCCAAGCAACGCCGCCTAATCCTACCCAACTAGGATTACGAGTATAAACTATTTCCTAATTTGTCGAGAAGTTCCTAAGAATATTTTCACAAAAATGTTCTTAGGATAACTCGATCGACGAATTGCGCCGACGCCAATCAACGCCGCCTAATCCTACCCAACTAGGATTACGAGTATAAACTATTTCCTAATTTGTCGAGAAGTTCCTAAGAATATTTTCACAAAAATATTCTTAGGGATAACTCGACGACGAATTCGCGCCGACGCCAATCAACGCCGCCTAATCCTACCCAACTAGGATTACGAGTATAAACCGCTTCCTAATTTATCGAGAAGTTCCCTAAGAATATTTTCACAAAAATATTCTCGTGGATAACTCGACAGACGGATTGCATCGACGCCAATCAACGCTGCCGCCTAATCCTACCCAACTAGGATTACGAGTATAAACTATTTCCTAATTTGTCGAGAAGTTCCCTAAGAATATTTTCACAAAAATATTCTTAGGGATAACTCGACAAGACGAATTGCGCCGACGCCAAGCAACGCCGCCTAATCCTACTCCAACTAGGATTACGAGTATAAACTATTTCCATTTGTCGAGAAGTTCCCTAAGAATATTTTCACAAAAATGTTCTTAGGATAACTCGATCAAGACGAATTGCGCCGACGCCAATCAACGCCAGCCGCCAATCCTACCCAACTAGGATTACGAGTATAAACTATTTCCTAATTTGTCGAAGTTCCTAAGAATATTTTCACAAAAATATTCTTAGGGATAACTCGACAGACGAATTGCGCCGACGCCAATCAACGCGTCGCCTAATCCTACCCAACTAGGATTACGAGTATAAACTATTTCCTAATTTGTCGAGAAGTTCCCAAAGAAAAAAATGTTCTTAGGATAACTCGACGCATCTAATTGCGCCGATGCCAATCAACGCTGCCGCCTAATCCTACTCCAACTAGGATTACGAAAGTATAAACTATTTCCTAATTTGTCGAGAAGTTCTAAGAATATTTTCACAAAAATATTCTTAGGATAACTCGACAAGACGAATTGCGCCGACGCCAATCAACGCCGCCTAATCCTACCCAACTAGGATTACAGTATAAACTATTTCCTAATTTGTCGAGAAGTTCCGGAAGAATATTTTCACAAAAATATTCTTAGGATAACTCGACAAGACGAATTGCGCCGACGCCAATCAACGCTACGCCTAATCCTACTCCAACTAGGATTACGAGTATAAACTATTCCTAATTTGTCGAGAAGTTCCCTAAGAATATTTTCACAAAAATGTTCTTAGGGATAACTCGATCGACGACTTGCGCCGACGCCAATCAACGCCTAATCCTACTCCAACTAGGATTACGGTATAAACTATTTCCTAATTTGTCGAAGTTCCTAAGAATATTTTCACAAAAATATTCTTAGGGATAACTCGACAAGACGAATTCGCGCCGACGCCAATCAACGCCTAATCCTACTCCAACTAGGATTACGAAAGTATAAACTATTTCCTAATTTGTCGAGAAGTTCCCAAGAATATTTTCACAAAAATGTTCTTAGGATAACTCGACGACGAATTGCGCCGATGCCAATCAACGCGTCGCCTAATCCTACTCCAACTAGGATTACAGTATAAACTATTTCCTAATTTGTCGAGAAGCCCCGGCTACAAAAAATATTCTTAGGATAACTCGACAAGACGAATTGCGCCGACGCCAATCAACGCTGCCGCCTAATCCTACTCCAACTAGGATTACGAAGTATAAACTATTTCCTAATTTGTCGAGAAGTTCCGGAAGAATATTTTCACAAAAATATTCTTAGGGATAACTCGATCAAGACGAATTGCGCCGACGCCAATCAACGCTGCCGCCTAATCCTACTCCAACTAGGATTACGAGTATAAACTATTTCGAATTTGTCGAGAAGTTCCTAAGAATACTTTCACAAAAATATTCTTAGGGATAACTCGACGACGAATTGCGCCGACGCCAATCAACGCTGCCGCCTAATCCTACTCCAACTAGGATTATGAGTATAAATCGCTTCCCAATTTAACGAGAAGTCCTGGAGAATATTATCACGCTCTTAAGGATAACTCGATAATCTTCAATTCTCTCCCCGCGGTGGAAAGTTGATGAATTCTCGACGAGGCTTATATGGGCCAAACAACGCCGCTCTACCTTGAAAGAATCCCCACCAGACATTTATTCACGCCGAGGGCCTACTAATCAACAATTGGGAGGAATACCTCCCACCGAATGAACACACTTCAACGAAGTAATACAAGAACGACGCCAACTACGTTGCCATCTGGATTAAGAATTCACCGATCAACGGTTCGAATCCACGAAGATCGCGACATCAACACGCTACACTCGCCGATTGAAGGCTAAAACCCACATAGTTTGAAGCCAATTAACGCTGTCGTAGTGAAGAATTCCCGATCAGCGGAGGAATCTCGATGGTCAATTGGACGACAATCCACCGACACGAAGTCAACATCAAATAAACTCACTAGCTACGGTTCGAATTCCAACAACGGTCAAGCAATAAATGCAAAGATCAGAACATCCCGTGTATCCTACAAAGCACCGAGAACCCGAGAATTGAGGAATCAAATACCGGAGTTAACCTCGAAGAAATTCATCTACCGACCTCGGTCAAGATCTCGACGACGGTCGACAAAAATGCAAAGACCGTAATAACTTCAAAGAATCCTACAAAGCACCGAAAGATTAAGGAGTGGAGGGATTGAACGCCAAGGTCATTCACAAGTCCCATCACACCGATTGAAGGGTGAAGGGCTCATCATGTCCAAAGCATCCCGCATCATCAAGAATCGACCAGACGCTTTGGAGGGGTATCCAGGGCGCAAAAATTGCTTATTAGTGCCCGAACGAAACTCGGACGGTGGGTTAATAACCAACAACCCATTCGACAAAACCGACGATAAAGCAAATTGACGAACACACAAAGTGGGTCAGCAACGCTGCACGTAATCAACGAGGCTACGGTTATGGAATGAATCCAACAAGCTTAAGCTTTAAAGAAAGCGATCGGATTCGAACGTCGACAAGATCGGATTTGAACATTGACCGATCATCACTTAAACCGTTGACGGGATGAAACCGATCAAGAGAACCAAGCACGGACTTAGAACGACGACGACAAGAGCGGAACTAACGCCACGTAAAAGTCCAAAACCAAACCGAAGAAAACGACGCCCGCCGAAAACCCCGACATCGTTAGGTCCACGGACACCAAATGGTGTCCGGCCGGCCTCAAACCTACGTACGATGGGTTGCTACTCCGATGTCTTTCAACTGAGGAAGCAAAGGAGGCCCTCAGAGAGGCACATGATGGTACTTGCGGTGCGCATCAACCAGGCCCTAAGCTAGGAGATAGGCTGAGAAGATTGGGTTATTATTGGCCGACCATGATCAAAGATGCAGTTGAATACGCGAGACGTTGTCACGCATGCCAAATACATGCTAACTATAGGCATCAGCCGCCAGAAGATCTACATCCGTCAGCTACTTCTTGGCCATTTGAGACCTGGGGAATGGATGTGGTAGGACCCATCTTTCTCCCGCCAAGAAAGGTGACCGCTTTATTTTAGCAATCACCGACATTCCAAATAGGTCAAGCAATTCCGCCAAAGAAGTCAAGGCAAGTAATGTTATCAAATTTATCAAACACCACGTCATCTATCGATACGGTGTTCGAGACGAATTGTGCATGACAACGGCCCCCAATTCATCAGCAACGTCTTTGTCAGATTTTGCAGCAAATTTAGAATCCAAGACGTTTCATCTACAGCTTATAATCCCACTGCAAATGGTTTAGCTGAAGCCTTTAACAAGACTATCATCAAGATCTTGGCAAAGCTAGTGAGGACCAATAAGTTAGATTGGGACAACAAGCTCGGTGGCGCTCTTTGGGCTTATCGCACCACAACCAACACCTATCGGGCCACCCCTGCATTCCTTGGTATACGGATGTGAAGCCGCCCTCCCATTGAAATACAAATCCCGCCCCTTCAGACGCCATGACGAGAATGACGGATGACAAGCAACATCAGAAGCGTCTTGAAGAGCTTGAGATGTTAGACGAAAAACGCTTGGAAGCTCAACAGCAAATTGAGTTATACCAGGCAAGAATTTCTAAAGCCTTTAACAAGAAAGTCCGACATCGGGTTTTCAAGGAGGGAGACTTGGTGCTCGCCGTTCGGCGACCAATGATCCTTAATTTCAAGAAGAAAGGTAAATTTCAGCCCAAATGGGAAGGACCGTTCATAATCGATACAGTCTACTCAAATGGAGCATATCGCCTGATCACTTAAGATGGCGATAAGTTAATGATACCAATCAACGGGAAGTTCCTGAAGAAATATTACCCCTAGTATACTCAGGATAACCCGTTCCTATAGTTTTAGATTATCAAACTTCTGAATAGAACCATTCACTAAACTCCCATTTGGTCAAACCTTTGAACAGTTAGGACCAAAATCAAAATGTATCTATCACTACTCCCATTTGACCAAACCTTTGAACAGTTAGGGTCATTTCAAATCTTCGCTCCCACTTGGCCAAAATTCCCAACAGTTGAGGCCACCAATAAAATTAAGTGGGCCTTCTGCTCCACAACCTGCTCATATTTAATATATATATATATATATATATATATATATATATATATATATATATATATATATATATATATATATATATATATATATATATATATATATATATATATATATATATATATATATATATATATATATATATATAGAGCAAGACTCTTATAAACTTAAGTTGATAGAGAATAGTATACACTAACTTTTGTATCCATTGATGTTGCCAGATCCGTGAAATCAAGATGCACACAAATCTCAAAGTGGGCTTTATATCTTTCACTGATCCCAAGGCAATATCAATGGATAGAAAATTGGTGGATGACTATTCCTATCAACTTAAGTTTATAGGAGCCTTGGTCTATATATATATATATATATATATATATATATATATATATATATATATATATATATATATATATATATAATATATATATATATATATATATATATATATATATATATATATATATATATATATATATATATATATATATATATATATATATATATATATATATATATAGAAGACTCTATAAACTTAAGTTGATAGAGAATAGTATACACTAACTTTTGTATCCATTGATGTTGCCTTGGGATCAGTGAAAGAATTCACTGATCCCAAGGCAACATCAATGGATAGAAAAGTTAGTGTATGACTATTCCCTATACACTTTAGTTTATATATATATATATATATATATATATATATATATATATATATATATATATATATATATATATATATATATATATATATATATATATATATATATATATATATATATATATATATATATATATATATATATAGTGAAAATGGAAAAACTTGGTACCAAGTTCTCAAAGGAACTTGATAGTGATGTGGACAATTCTAAATTTCACACATGTAACTTTAAAAATAATTCTCTCTCTCCTCCCTTGAATGTGTGGGCTAGAATTGTGCCACATCACTACCAAGTAACTATACCAAGCTCCATATTCTCATATATATATATATATATATATATATATATATATATATATATATATATATATATATATATATATATATATATATATATATATATATATATATATATATATATATATATATATATATATATATATATATATATATATTTGTTTGGAATTTAAAATTTTATTTTATTGATTCAAAATATTGGCATTAAAGTTTATTAAAGATATATGATGTATTGAAAAAATTGATTGAAACAACATGTTACCAAAGTAGCATCTCTTGTGTAGATCAATTTATTTTAAACATCAACATGGTAGTATGTGTATGGTTCATGCAAATGTTAATCGCCCAAAGGAAGGTTAATATTTGAATAAATCATATGCATACCTGTGGTGATAAATATAGACAATTATTCGATTTTACATGTAAATAATAAATTGGTCCAAAAAAGTTTATTGTTTGACATGTCTTATTATCAATGTTTGATCACTACACTAAGAGTACCACTTACAAATTAATATTTCGTCCAAAGACTAAATATTAATATTGTATTAGATATCTTGAGATGGGTATTGCCAATTTTGAATTCATAAATTTTGATTTGGTTTATTATGTGAGCTTATTTATTTTCTTATAATGTTTTCTGATTCAGCTGTTAGTTCTGCGTCAAACGTCACTACCGACATTAATTCTATTCCTATGCTAAATGGCACCAACTTCAAGTCACGGTAAGAGAATGTTATGATAGTTCTCGGAGTCATGGATCTCGACCTTGCGTTAAGGCTTCCTTCTCCTGCACCTCTTACGGATAAAAGTTATAATGATGAGAAAAGGGACATGGAGAGGTTGGAGAAGTCAAATCGCATGTGTATGATGATCATGAAGAGGGAATTCTAGAAGTATTTAGGGGCACTATGTCTGAGAAGATAACTACTGCCAAAGGGTTCCTTGAGGACATTGAGAAAATATTTTCCAATAATGAAAAGGTTGA
The DNA here is from genome assembly GCA_012295165.1 of Asparagus setaceus. NCBI lineage: Eukaryota > Viridiplantae > Streptophyta > Magnoliopsida > Asparagales > Asparagaceae > Asparagus > Asparagus setaceus. The sequence continues at coordinate 14,288,073 of CM022704.1, read as the reverse complement.
AACTAGTAGACTTTTGGTAAATCTTATCTCAATGAGATACAAAGAAAAATGGAATATTAGAGAGTACATCATGGAGATGTCTCATACTGCTTCAAAACTGAAAGCACTTAAGTTTGAACTCTCTGAGGACTTGCTTGTGCATTTGGTTCTTATATCTCTTCCCACACAATTCAGTCAATTCAAAGTGAGCTACAATTGCCGAAAGATAAAACAGAGCGCTCAAGGACATGGTAAGGAGCATGATTAGTCATGCCAACTTACCGGAATCTCTTTAAGGAGAAGCATTAAAGACCGCAGCTTATATACTCAATAGAGTACTTACTAAAGCGGCTGTCAAAACCCCTTATGAACTTTGGACGGGCAAAAAGTCTAGTCTGAAGTATCGGCACATTTGGGGATGTCTAGCTGAGACTAGGCCTTATAGGCCACATGAAAAGAAACTGGACTCTAGAACGATCAGCAACTACTTTGTTGGTTACTCTAAAAGATCCAGGAGTTATAAATTTTATGATCCTGTTTCCAAGTCAATATTTGAGATGGGAAATGCCCGGTTTTTTGAGGATGTTGAGTTTGCGGGGGGAGATAAGGTTAAGGACTTTGTCTTTAAAGAGGAATATGTTAATATTCTCACAGCTGCTATTGATATTGATCAGCCTTCTACTCCTTACATTGTTCAAGAAATAGATCCAAATCAAGACAATGTCATAGAACCTCCCATTGTAGAAATTATTCCAGAAGAATAAACTCTACCACCTCAAGAATCTGTGCCATTAAGAAGATCCACTAGAAAAAGGAGAAGTGCGGTTTCAAATGATTATATTATATTTCTCCAAGAACATGAGGATGACATCGGTATGATGGAAGATGATCCTATCAACTTCCGTCAAGCCATAAAAAGTTCTAAATCTCAACAGTGGATTGATGCCATGAATGAGGAGATAAAGTCCATGAAGGACAATGACGTCTGGGTTCTTGTCACATTGCCTGAAGGTGCGAAACTCATTGATTATAAATGGATATTTAAAATCAAGAGGGACTCGAAAGGTGATGTGGAAAGGTACAAAACTCGTCTTGTCGCTAAGGGCTTTACACAGAAAGAAGACATTGACTATAAAGAGACTTTTTCTCCGGTTTCATCGAAAGACTCTTTGAGGACAATAATGGCACTTGTGGCACCTTTTGACCTTAAGCTACATCAGATGGATGTAAAGACTGCGTTTCTCATTGGCGATATTGATGAAAAAATTTATATGGTGTAGCTAGAAAACTTGGTGTCGGGAGATACAAAGAAGATGGTTTGGAAATTAAAGAAATCCATCTATGGGCTTAAGCAAGCTTCTCGTCAGTGATATTATAAGTTTCATCAAGTTATCATCTCATTCAGTTTTGAGATAAATATAGTTGATGATTGTGTATAGCACAAGTTCAGTGGGAGTAAACATATGTTTCTGGTTTTATATATTGATGACATATTGCTTGCTAGCAATAATATAGGCTTATTGCACGAAAACCAAGAGATTTCTATTAAAAATTTTGAGATGAAAGATCTTGGGGATGCCTTTTTTGTGTTGGGCATACAGATACACCGGGATTACTCTCGGGGTATACTTGGGTTATCATAAAAGAGCTATATCGAGAAGGTTCTTAAAAGGTTTAGCGTGCAAAATTATAAACCAGGTGACACCCATGTGCCTAAGGGAGATAAATTCAGTCTCAATCAATACCCCAAGAATGATTTTGAGATTAAGGAGATGTAGCAGATTCCTTATGCGTCAGCAGTAGGGAGTCTAATGTATGCTCAAGTGTGTACGCGTCCGGATATTGCGTACGTGGTTGGAATGTTGGGCAGATACTTAAGTAATCCTGGATTGGATCACTGGAAAGAAGCCAAGCGAGTCTTGAGGTATTTACAGAGAACAAAGGAATACATGCTCACGTATCGGAGGTCAGACCAGTTAGAGATCATTGGGTATTCTGACTACGGTTTTGCTGGATGTCAAGATAGCATGAAATCTACTTCAGGCTATATCTACCTGCTTGCTGGAGGAGCTATCTCTTGATAGAGTGCTAAGTAGACACTCATAGCATCATCCACCATAGCAGCTGAGTTTGTAGAATGCTATGAGGCGTCTAATCATGAAATATGATTGTAATATTTTATCACTGGACTGCGAATTGTGGATGATATTGAAAAGCCACTTAAATTATTTTGTGACAATAAGTCAGCAGTGTTATATTCTAACAATAACAGGAGCTCGATGAAGTCGAAACATATAGACATCAAGTTCCTAGCTGTTAAAGAAAGAGTTCAGAGTGGACTTGTATCTATAGAGAACATTGGGACAAACTCCATGATTGCGGATCCGCTGACTAAGGGATTACCACCCAGGTCTTTCATGAGCACACTATTCATATGGGTGTTTTATCTCTTCAAGATATGTTATTTTAGTGGGAGTTTGTATTTTAGATGCTTTTATTTGTAGACACATTTGTTATGATTTTATGAATATTATATGGTTATTTACTACAGTATAAAGTATTCAATTCATATTCACTCTAATTTTGGGTATGGTTTGATCTCACTAAGGTTTTAATGTGTACCAGTTAGAAATAGGCATGTTAAGATCACACTATATGAAATTTTCATGCTACACATCCATGCTTGATCTGTGTTGTTGGTTGTATTGATATACGTGACCATTGATGGGTCTAGTTGCGAAAAATACAATGAAGATCGCTTTGATCCTATGTTGATATAACCGATAGATGAGATTGTTAAGGATGCATATTGTTTAATAGCAAAATTCATGAGCTCATAACGTTATATCATAATTCATATTTATATAGTACTATATATGACCCAAGTGGGATATTGTTGAATTTAAATCCAATATATGGGCCAATATATTAAATAAATATGTATTATGTGCTATCAATCAATGTTAGCCCATTAAAGTGATCTAATTTAGGGATTGGACTTTTAATGCATAATTAAAGTATGAGCCTCCTATGTGTAGAGATCAAAATATAATTATTAATTCTATGATGGGCTGAATTGATAATTATGAATAACTGATTTAGTTATAAATAGGGTTGTGGTTCCCCAAATCTCGACATAGAATCTCTTTCTGATTTTTCATCTTTAGAAGGATTATGATTTTTCTAAGGAGGATATATACGTACAAGATTTAAAAGATCTACATCTTAAAACTCAAGAATCACATCGTACTCCATGGATTCAGGTATAGTTCCGCATCTTTTTAATTATCTCAATAGTTTGACATGAACGATCATTGGGATTGATTAACGTTTTATCTCTTAAAGCAAAAGTTTATCTTTTCTTGATCTAACACCTCTGTCTTCTCTCCTCTAACCCATGTCCAGTCACCTTTCTTCTCCTCCCTCCTCTTCCATTCTACTTTCACCCTTCTCTTTCTTCCTCCGTTTCCATTTTCATGTTCTTTCATAATCATTGTCTCATCTCTTAAAACCATATTCTTTGGCTAAAATAACCATTTTCTAAAACCACACCGAAGTCAATACTTAACAGGTAAAGTTAATATCTAAACTTTACAGTTAATGTCTAACAATTAAAATTGACATGAGGTCTAAAGTTAACATGTGAGATTTAAAATTAACATCTAACAATGAATGTTAGCATGTGAGGTCTTGTTAGAACAAGTGCACAATAAAGTGAAAATAATCACGAAGAATAAGCACGAGAATAAACGATAAGCAATCACAAATATAGAGATTTATGTGGTTCACCCAATTTGGGCTACGTCCACAGCAGAGACGTCAGGGAAATTCCACTATCAAAGAGAAAGAAGTACAAAACAAGGCAAGAGCCTAAACCCTCACTTCTCCTTCTTCAACCCTCACAAAAAAACCCTTAATCTAAATTCTCTCTATTTTAATATATATAAGATAATAATAGATCAGGAAATAGGTATCAAAACCTTGGTAGGATTTGAAGATCAAAAGAAAAACGAATGGCTGAGATTAAATCATCAAAAGCTGCAATCAGCATCGTAACCATCGATGGTCAAACACGACAATCGATGATCTCCTGCAAACCATCAATGGTTCCCCGTAGTCCATCGATGGTTCAAAATTTAGTTTTTATTTTTCTCCGATTGTTCATTGTAACCCATTGATGATCGAAGTAACCATCGATGATCTCCTATTGACCATCGATGATCCGTTGGCTGAATTGAACAATCAGAGGGTTTTGAGGCAAAATTTCAATCAATCTCCACATTGATTCAACAACCTGAATGAGTTCTCAACTTTCTCAATAGTGTACTGCCAACGCCTTTGCAAATGCGCCCTACGACGCCTCAATGTTCTTTGACGTGAAGCAAGTCCAAGTAAAGTTTGAACTTGGCTAACGGTAGTGGCTTCATCAACATATCTACCAGATTATTCTTGGTGGCAATCTTCTTTAAGACTACTTTACCTTCCTCAGCAATCTCTCTAATAAAGTGATATCGAACCTCAATATGCTTAGATTTTGAATTGAAGATTGGAAGCTTAACCAAGTGAATTGCACTTGGCTATCACAATGAACAAGAATAATTTCCTGCTCAACTCCCAATTCACCAAGAAAATCTCTCAACCATATTGCTTCCTTCACAGCTTCTGTAGCTGCCATGAACTCCGCCTCTGTAGTAGATAATACAATAGTAGGTTGTAACATTGACCTCCAGCAAATAGAATCTCCTGAAAGAGTAAAAAATAACCTGTAGTTGATCTTCGCTTATCCAAATCACCCGCAAAATCTGAATCAACATATCTGATAGCAATGCAATCCACACCACTATCTCCATCAAATACCAAGCCAACACTTGAAGTTCCCTTCAAGTATCTAAGAATCCATTTACATCTCCATCAAATACCAAGCCAACACTTGAAGTTCCCTTCAAGTATCTAAGAATCCATTTACAGCTTGCCAGTGCTCTTTTTCGGAATTTGCCATATACTTACTAACAACACCGACTGCTTGTGAAAGATCCGGTCGAGTAAAAATCATCACATACATGATGCTGCCAACTGCACTCGCATAAGGTACCTAAGACATGTAGTCACGATCCGCATCCATGCTGGGTGATAATAATGATGATAACCTGAAGTGAGTTGTAAGATGAGTGGTAATCGGTTTCGAATTATGCATATTAAAACGAGCGAGGACTTTCTCAATGTAGCTTTTCTGTGACAATCACAACTTCTTTTCTTTCCTATCTCTGAAAATTTTCATGCCAAGAATTTTCTTGGCAACTCCAAAGTCCTTCATCTCAAATTCTTCATCAAGTAGAATCTTTAACCTATTCATCTTGGATTTATCCTTAGCTGAGATCAGCATATCATCGACATACAATAGCAGATAAATAAAGGAATCGTCATTCAATCGTCTGAAGTAAATACATGCATCATATTTGCTCCTACCGAACCCACGACTAATCATGAAAGAATCAAATTTTCTTTACCATTGATGAGGAGATTGCTTCAAGCCGTATAGATATTTTTTCAGCAAACAAACATGATCTTTTTTTCCTTAAATTATAAAACCCTCAGATTATTGCATAAAAATCTGCTCTTCAAGTTACCATGCAAGAAAGCTATTTTGACATCTAATTGCTCTAACTCCAAATCATGTACTACAACCAGTAATAATAGAATATGAATGGAGGTGTGCTTAACAACAAGTGAGAAAATATCATCGTAATCAATACCATCACCCTGACTGTAGCCTTTTGCAACTAGCCGAGCCTTATATCTTGCATCTGAAGCACCTGTAATGCCTTCCTTTTTCTTGAATACCACTTACAGCCGACGATTCTTTGTCCTTTCGGAGGAATTACTAGATCCCAAGTTTGATTTTTTATGAAGGGATTCAATCTCCTCATTCATAGTAATCAACCAAATTGTAGAATCATGTGATGAAGCAGCTTCTGAAAAGCTGCTCGGTTCTCCTGCATCACCTATCTCTTGAGCTGCTGACAATGCATATGCAATGGCTGAATTTGCATATCTCCAAGGTGGCTTTATCACTCTCTTTCCTCTGCCTTTTGCAATACTATAATTATCATCTTCTGCTATAATTTCTGTTTCCTCATTACTTTCAGGTGAATCAATAACTGGTTGTTGAGTTAAACTATTAGAATCGGTCTCTAACTCCACCTTCTCTCCAGTACTCTTATGTGTAATACCTGCATCAGAAGGAACAACAACAATATCTTATTTCGGAAGCAACATAGAAGACTCATGGAATATTATACTTTTCTCAACCATAAATTTACGTGATTTAGGATTAGGGCACTATAACCTATATCCCTTTACCCCAGAGGCATAATCAATAAAAATTATTTTTTAAAATCTAGGTTCTAATTCACGCTGATCTACATGTGCATATGCAGGACAACCAAATACTCTCAAATTAAAATAATCAGCAGGATAACCAGACCAAACCTCTTCTGGTGTCTTGCAATCAATGGATGTGGATGGAGAGTGATTCACTAAATAACACGCCATAGATACTGTTTCAGCCCAAAAGTCTTTTGACAAACCGACATTCAACAACATGCAACGAGCTCTCTCAAGAAGAGTCCTATTCATCCATTCTGTAATGTCGTTTTGTTGTGGTGTGTGTCCCGCGGTCCGATATCTAACTATATCCTCATCCTTACAGAATTCATTAAACTCCGTAGAGCAAAATTCCAATCTATTATCTGTTCTAAGCCTCTTGATTTTTCTATTAGTCTGCTTCTCAATCAATGTCTTTCACTGCTTAAAATGCTTGAACACTTTATCCTTACATTTTAGGATGTAAACCCAAACTTTTCCTGAGTAGTTATCGATGAATGTCAACATGTACCTAGCATCGCCCTTCGAAGGAACATGTGAGAGACCCCACAAATCAGAATGGATGAAATCCAAAGTGCCTTTGGTTCTATGCACAACTGTACTCAAACTGACACGCTTTTGCTTGTCAAGAATGCAGTGTTCACAAAAATCCATCTTTCCTGTACTCTGACCACAAAGAAGTCCCCTCTTGCTGAGTATAGTCATGCCCCTCTCGCTCATATGACCCAATCTCATATGCCACAACTTGGTGGCGTCGGTCTCTGACAACTGTTTGGGTCGAAAGTTGTTTCCATTTGTAAAACTTGAGAAAATTACACTTTTGGTTCTCAGTTACAAAGAAATTTAAATAACTCTCTCACAAACTCGAACAAAAGACGCTACAAGTGTAGATCTCCCCGCTGTGGACTTTCGTACGGGACGCCAGAATCCGTGGACCACCGAAATGATCGTCAATCGACGGGTTTAGTTGATGCTTCAAAGGAAACAAGAACTTCAAAGAAATATCTTAGCAAAGTAAGATATCTACTCTTCTCAAGAATAAGTCAAAGCTTAAACTCGAGGAATCTCCGTGGATCGTGGTTCTTGAACTCCTAAGCTTGATCTCTGATTGCCCCTCTCGATGGCCGACCTCACGCCCAAGTGGACGAGGGAGGGTATTTATAGTCTTTGGGAAACGTGTCTCCAAGAAACACAAGTGTCATAAGTGCTCCACATTTGCAAGCAGCTGCAGCCGAGCCGCCTTCGCCAAGCCGCCGCTTAACCGCGTAGTTGTAGGTCGCCGCTTAGCGGCGCAGGCAAGATGGGCTGCCTCGCCGATCGGCGCAGACAAGGTCGCCCCTCCAACTGTTGTAACGGTTTCCCCGCTTTTAGGCACGATTAAATGCTCCTAAAATCACGCCTAGTGGTATTTTCAGCGATGTAACCGCCCATATATCTGAGCGTCTCTGCGTTGATAAAGTCAAGTGGGCCCCATCGGCATTGATTTAGACCCTTCAAGAGCTCGCTTTCAGATTCTGGGTGTTCGCTTTGGCGACACAAGTAAGTATTCGCCTATAGCGAGACACATCAAGGTGTCTCGCCGCGGGCGAGGCACAAACAAGTGTCTCGCTCATGGCGAGGCACAAACAAGTGTTCGCTAGTAGCGACACATCAAGGTGTCTCGCTCATGGCGAGGCACAAACAAGTGTCTCGCTCATGGCGAGGCACAAACAAGTGTCTCGCTCATGGCGAGGCACAAACAAGTGTCTCGCGATCAGAAGCGACACAATCTTCCCATGTGTTGACTTCTTGAGATTTTGACGACGCTTGTCCTTCAATCTTCTCATAATTTAGTCATATTTGAGTTTCTTCGCAATTTTGATGCCTACAGATATTCTCCAAAGTTTTCGTGACTCTGATTTTGTCGAGGGTCTGGAATACTTTGGATAAGATGCCTTGCTTCGCTCAACGTTAAACTTTGTAGAAGAGGCCCATATTTTGCTTCAGTTTCTTAAACCCTGGGTACGCGATGTCGCTATCCATATTCGAAGTTCAATAACTGCTGCATTTGTATTTGAATGGATTGAAATGTCAAGTCGATTTTGACTAATCATCTTCATCTTGAAAGTCATCATTTGGGTTGTGATTGAATGCCTTGAGAATCATTCGAGAAAAAGCGCCGCCCGTTTTCTCAACATCGATTTCCGTGAAAGCTTCTATATGGAATATGGAACCCATTTGTTTTGAATATCTTGCCTTGAGCCTCGAGTTGCCGTGACAGCTTGGAATTGTGTCTTCTCTTGGGGCTAAAACGAACCCGTTGTGTTTTCTCTTGGGGCTAAAACGAACCCGTTGTGTTTTCTCTTGGGGCTAAAACGAACCACGTTGGAGTAGACCTCTCATTCATAAAAGGAATCAAGAGGGGATTTTGATCATGGTCCTAATCAGAGGAAGGTTTGACCAGATAGGAATTTTGAGACAATCCTAACCGCCTAAGGTTTGATCGCTCAATTTGAAGTGGACCTCGCTCATGGAAGGAATCGAGAGGATTTTGACCGTGGTCCCGATCAGGAAGGTTTGACCAGATAGGAATTTTTTGAGACAATCCTAACCGCCTAAGGTTTGATCGCCAATCTAGAAGTAGACCTCTCGCTCATGGAAGGAATCGAGAGGATTTTGACCGTGGTCCCGATCAGGAAGGTTTGACCGTGATAGGAATTTTGAGACAATCCTAATCAGAGGAAGGTTTGATCGCCAACCCGAAGTGGACCTCTCATTCATGGATTATCCACCCCAGCCTTTTTTGCAAAACCGGCCGCATTCATTTAGAATAGTTTATACTCATATTCCTATTGAGTAAGAAGGAGAAGCAGCTTAACCTCTTGTACTCATCTGAGGAATTCCTCATTCGCTTATTTTGGCGTTAAGACACCGGCTTCACCAAGGCTTGGATGATGGCCTTGAGAGCTAAGCAATCCTTAGTAGGATGGAGGATCCTCCTGTACGCACAAGATTTAGGGTCCGGTCTTGTCGCCTCCTCCCGATTTATAATCGGCGCAACTTGATTTTGTTGTTATCAAGGAGGTGTTTGAATATGATCGAACTTCTTCGCCTTTGAAAGAGTATGTCCCGTGGAATTCGATTTAGAAGCTTTTGACGCCGTCGTTGTTGCGACGCTTGACTAACGTTAGTCACAGATGCCTTTCCTCTATTACGAGGAAAAATTTACTCGAGGGTCACCACCTTTTCGCCTCTTTTCCTTCCTTTTAAGGAAACGCTCGCTTGTTCTCCTCAGATTTTCAGATCTTTCCATGTAGTTGGTGGGGCTGACCCCATGACTTCCAACGATCAATGGAAAGATTATTGTGGCACGCCCGCAATATGAATTTCTGATTGATCTTTGCGCTTATGGCCTTATTATGAAGCGCTTAACGAAAGTGTCAATTGTCTCCCCATTCTTCCTCGCCATCCAAGAGGGTTCCAATCGAGACTTCGTGTCGCCATCGAAGAAGTTGCCGAGGAACAAGCTTTCCATATCATTCCAACAGCTGATGCTACGGCCTTGAGTCTTCGATACCAATCGAAGGCAGCCCCGCTGGTACCGCACTAATGACCGAATCATCAAAGGCTCATTTCCGAGATCACCCCTAAATGAGACTTGAAATAGATCAAGTGTCGTAGGCTAACCTCCGCCAAATGGCGGAAGTTGATCAAATTGAATTTCGCGGTAAGGAATTGAATCCCGCCTTCTAGGATAATGACACGGATACCGCCCTTTGACTTCCTCGTATGACATCAAAGCATTGATTTTATCTTCAAGCTCTTTCATCCTTTCGCCATCCTCCCCTGCTTTTGGATTACTTCCAATAGGAAGAATTGGACCATTTCCACCTTGAGCACCGTGTATAGCTTTGGAGGTTGATCAACAGAATGTGTTCATCAATCTCCTAATCATCGCCTTCGATATTATGAGCATTATGGTGGGTAACTCCACCTTGTTGATCGGATTCGTGGTGTTGATCGATCCGTGTTGTGCAACCGTATGGGTTTGCAACTCCTCATCTCTGCATGGCTAGCTCCATCTCGTTTCATTTCGCCTTAAGCTCTCTTTGCTTGGCTAAGGCTTCTTGTAACATTTGAGCCAGACATCGAGTAATTGCAAAGCTTCTCCGATGACGCACCAACACTTGACATTGTGTCATCGGCTATCGCCGAATTGATGTCGGAAGCTTCGCCATTAGATGACTCTCCTCATGCATCCTTCTATAGTCGATGCGCTGGTAGCTCGCAATTATAACCGACATTCTTTGAGAAATCAGACCCAACCTTTCCTCCAGAGTGAAGTCGATCCGTGATCCGCTGTCGCCCTTTTCCTTTGTTCACCATATTGATAGTTACTTCGAAACTCATCAAATTGATGGATGATCTCTTTCTTCTTCGATGTCGCCTTTGACTGCGGGTTTCAGATCTTCCGTCGACAGGGAAAGCCGCTCAATATCGAAGCTCTTTGTGGGTGAGTGTTCGACTCGTAACGTGCACATCCCGATAACAACGCCTTAATCAGTTTTGCACATGAGCAAGAACAATCTATTTCGCCGATCGCCCTTTTCGCAGGTTGCTACCCCCACCGATGACACAGCTTGATGTGGTTTGTCACCGGTTGTACTTTCACCCCGCTCACGGGAAAGTTGGTTTGTTATTCATTGCTCGCTTGAATTCGCATACTTCGCTGGCCTACAACAAAATTTCAAACAAAAGAAATGCCTTTATTTTAGGCGCATAATGAAAACGAAAATTACAACTCTCTTCCTTTTGTGAACAAACACGAGGATCTCTATTTTACGGATCCTCGCTATGGGTTCTTTGCCCGTGTCGGACTTTTATTCGTCCGCTGACCACCGCTAATCCCGATCCCGTGTAAACCCGGTTCCGAACTACAGACGAGGGGCTCGCTTCACGAAGGAAACGGTTACCGAGGGGATCACACTCACGGCGAGAGGATCGTCATGGGATCGTGACTCACGGCGAGAGGATCGCCGAGCGGTGAGATCTACAAGGAGAAATCACATTATCCCCGAGGTTAAGACGGCTTAACCTAGAGGGTATCTCAGAGTTCGACCCGAAGTTTGTTTACCTTCCGCCTATAGATCCGACGCCGACCGACTTGAGCTCGCCGTGCTCGAACCGCAAGGCCGAGATCTCGCGAGGGCTCTTCAAGTCCGCCAAAACCCGTAAAATCCAACCTCAAAGAACCAACCCTCCATGAGCAAGACCCCCTATTTATACAAAAGTAGGGCGCCAAGGCCAAGTGGGTTCGGCCACCTGTCGAGCCACCTCGCCACTTGGTCGAGGTGGCTCTACCAGTGGTCGAGCCACCGCCACTTGTCGAGGCACCTCGCCATGGTCGAGGTGGTTCGCCAGTGGAACCTTCTCGCCATTTTGTCGGTGGCTCGCCAGTGGCCGAGCCACCTTGGCCATTTGGCCGAGGTGTCGCCGCTGCCGCTTCCGCCACTGCTTCGCCCGCCGACTTCGATTCGCCGACTCTTTCGGTCTTCCCGCTTAGTTTTGTTCTGATGTCGCCATGGTTTGAGTCCGTGGTCCGATCAACTTTCGTGAGTTCAAACGCTCGCTTGCATCGACGGACTAAGCACGGTTGATTCCGCCTCGCCGACGCTTGAGTTTAGCCAACTCGCCTGAGCTTCGCTGCCGGTTTTCCACGACGCGTCGTTGGCTGCTTCAGACGCCGACTCACTTCATGGGTTCGCCGACTCGCTTTATGCTGGCGGCGAATCACGCCGACGGCTGCTGGTCGCTACTGCCGGATGGATCGTCGGTTGTCAACCCACCATTTACGAAGTCTTGTTTGGGTATTGATAAGCAATTTTAACGCCACAGATATTCTCCAAAGCCGCCTCGCCTCGATTCTTGATGAGTCCGATGCTTTGACATGATGAGCCCTTCACTCTTTAATTGGCGGATAGGACTTGTGAATGACCTCGGCGCTTGATCTCTCCATTCCCTTCAGCCTTTCCGCTTTGTAGGATTGTCAAGATATTACTGCATCGCATTTTTTGTCCGACCGTTGTCGTAAATCCCACCGTAAGTCGATAGATGAATTTCTTTTGAGGTTGGCTTCAGATTTGATTCCTCTAATTCTCTCGTGTTCTCCGCTTTGTAGGATACCTGGGTGTTGCGTGTCGCATTTATTGCTTGACCGCTGTCGGAATTTCAAACCAGAAGCTAATTGAGTTCATTTGCCGCTGACTCGTCGGTGGATTATCGCCCAATTGACCTCGAGATTCCTCCGCTGATCGGGAATTCTTTTGTGGATCCAACCGCTGATCGGTGAATCCTTCGCCGACGACGCGTTGGTTACGCCGCCACGCATTACTCAGCAGGTGTTCATCCACGGTGGGAGGTATTCTTCCCAATTTGTTGATTGGTAGGCCTCGGGCGATGCATGAATCGGCACCGATACAGCTGGGAGGAGTCCTTTCGAGGTAGAGCGCTGTCCGGGCCGATATAAGCCTCGCCGTAATTTTATCCCTCCTGAGGTCCCACAAATGAAGGAAATTGAGGGTTATCGAAGTTATCCTTAAGAATATGGTAATATTCTCCAGAACTTCTCGCTAAGAACCGTGAATTAGTTTATACTGTAATCCTATTTGGAGTAGGGCATGGGAGAATATCCGAAGATTGAGTCCGCCTGTGCCACCTTGCCGATGATTTCACCATTTAGAGGTTAAGCTCCAAAGTCTACAAGATTTTGAGTCGGCCTCTCATCGAGGCTCACTCCCGCCAGCCTTGGCCTGATGCCATGCTATTACCGACTCGGTTCAAATGCACAGGCCAGTGCATCATTTGATATCGCTAGTCGAAGCTTCATCTTCCGTGGGACATTTTTGGTCTTGTGTCACCGCTGGAGAAGCGAGGATAGTAGAGCTCGAACAGAGCTTCAAGCAGGGAGAGCCCGATCGCCTTGAAGCCGACGGCCAATAAAGAAAAGACTCTCGCGGTCGTGCCCGAGGAATTTGAACTCGGCGTAAGCCGGTTGACACCAAGAAGGAGATCATGAGGCCCTTAATGGCAGCGAGGAGACTTTGGTCGAAGCCAGAGGAACTTCAACAAGCTTTCCTCAATAAAGTATTTGAGTTAAAGCAAAACATATTGCCCTTCTTGTGCTCTATTATGATTCTTTTATTTCACGTAAATAATTAACCATAATACTTATAGGATTTTGGCAAACCCTCACCGCCAACGGATTTGGTTAGCCTTTACCAACTACCGCTTGAGTTGGGCTAGCATGTAGATTATCCAATCCGCTCTACACACAACGCTGTGCTAAAAGAATGAAACTCTTCTAGACTTGTTGCTATGATATTGAATACATAGGCTCGCTACTCTTTTACGCCGTAGATCGCCTCGCAACGCTGCGGTGAGGCGCTGGCTTAATCCCTTCTTAGGTTTCGGATGAAATACCCTTAATCAACTCGTGTCTTCTTCAATCGGAGAAAGACTAAACCGCAACGCTGTGAGGCCGACTTTAGGGTTATTGGTCGACTCTCACCTCAACGGATTTGATTAGCCTTTACCAACTACCGCTTGAGTTGGGCTAGCATGTAGATTATCCAACCGCTCTACACACAACGCTGTGCTAAAAGAATGAAACTCTCTTAGACTTAATGCTACGATGTTGAATACGAGGCTCGCTACTCTTTTACGCCGAGATCGCCCGCAACGCTGCGGTGAGGCGCTGGCTTAATCCCTTCTTAGGTTTCGGATGAAATACCCTTAATCAACTCGTGTCTTCTTCAATCGGAGAAAGACTAAACCGCGACGCTGTTAGCGCCGACTTCATCCCTTCTTAGGTTTCGGATGAAATACCCTTAATCAACTCGTGTCTTCTTCAATCGAGAAAGACTAAACCGCGACGCTGCAGTTAGGCCGACTTCATCCCTTCTTAGGCTTCGATGAAACACCCCAAGATGAATCTTGGCTTCTTTGACCGAGAAGGATTGAACCGAATAAGATTGATTGAGGTGGGAAAGGAAGAATGTATTCTATTTTCCGAAGGTGGAGAGGAAGGAGGATCTTGTCTCCTATCTCCTGATATTGGAAAGGAAGGATTTTTGTCCTGCTTCCAGTGGGAGAGACTAAAATGGGATCTCCATTTTGAGAATCTTGAAAGATGAGACTAAGAGGGATCTCCACCGAGAATCTAAGACAAGAGAGGAAGAATGTATTCTATCTCCGTAAAATGTGGGAAAGGAAGAATGTATTCTATCTCCGTAAAATGTGGGAAAGGAAGAATGTACTCTATTTCCCAATGAGAAACTAAGAGTGGGATCTCCACCGAGAATCTAAGACAAGAGAGGAAGAATGTATTCTATCTCCGTAAAATGTGGGAAAGGAAGAATGTATTCTATCTCCGTAAAATGTGGGAAAGGAAGAATGTACTCTATTTCCCAATGAGAAACTAAGAGTGGGATCTCCACCGAGAATCTTGAAGGGTACGGATAGCTTTCGCTTTGTAGGATTGCAACCGTAATTTGAGTGGACCTCTGCTCGTGGAGGGAATCGAGAGGGATTTTGCCGTGGTTGGACCAGTGGAGATTTTAGTGGGCCCACCGCCAATGAATTTGATCGGTGAGAGAATTTTGGAGGAAAACACAATAACTTAGGGTTATCCTCATGAAAATGAGTGAGATATTCTCCGAGGAACTTCCCATCAAACGGGTTATCCCAATGTATTAAGGATAATACTTTTCGTAAACTTCCCATTTATCTAAGATTAATTGCCTGGCCGCCATTCTCAGGTGATAGCGATATGCACCGCTTGAATAGACCGTGTCTATTATAAACGGTCCTTCCCATTTGGGTTCAATTTACCTTTCTTTTGGAGTTGAGAATTATCGGTCGCCTAGCTGCAGGACGAGATCTCCTCCCTGTTCTTCTTCACTTTAACTTTCTGAAAGCCCTCACATTCTAGCTTGATAGAACTCAATGCATTGTTGAGCCTCCAGCGCTTCTCATCTAACATCTCAAGTTCTTCGAGACGCTTTTGATGTTGTTCTTCGGGCCATCTCTCGCAAGGGCTTAAGTGACGGAATCGATTTCCAACGGAGAATTGCTTCACACCCGTAGACCGTAGAGTACGGTAGCTCCGCCGGCGACGCATCGCAGCGATATGCCCGTGAAAAGCCCGAAGTTTATCGTCCCAGCCTTGTTATTCTTCACAAGCTTCGACAAAATCTTGATGATCGCCTTGTTGAACGCCTAACCCATTCGCCGGATTATAGGTCGCCGACGAGACATCTTGTATCTTGAATTTTTCGCAAAACTTGATGAAGGAATTGCCGATAAATTGGGGACCGCTGTCATGCACGATCCGTTTGGGACACCATGTCGATAGATGACATGGTGTTTGATGAATCGATGACGGTATCGCTTTGACCTCCTTTAGTGGGATTGCTTCACCACTTGAGAAGTAGTCGGTGATCGCTAGAATAAAGCCATCTCCTTTAACCGACGGAGGAAAATGGGACCTACAACGCCCATTCCCCATGTCTCAATGGCCGACGTACGGCGATACCGCTCGAGGTCGATGCATATAATTCGCGGAATCGACACGCGGCATTTCCGGCGCATCGACCGCCATTAATCATCGTGGGCCAAAGTAGCCCATTCTCCGATTCGCCAGAGCTTGGGACCAGGCTGCAGCACACATTCACCTTCGTGCTTCCCGAAGGACCTTTCTCGCTTCCTTGTTTGAAAGGCATCGGAGTAAAGACCATCGCACTCGACGATATAACATCCGGGTTTCCGTGTCATAAAAGAATCTTGAGCTCTTCGCCGATTGACTCTCTCCTTCACGCCTTCTTAATGCCATGTAAGACATAGTCGATGATAGGAAAGCCAATCTCGGCTCCAACTTGGTTTGGGTTGCATGTACCTCTTGGTAACTACCCCTTTGTCTTCTTGTACCCCATCATATATTGGTACGAAGAGTCGGTGAGTCCCCGACCGTAACTAATTGCTCGGTCTCTAAGGTTGTGCTAACGACACGCCTAACGCCGCCAGCATCCGCGAGCGCTTTGGAGGCGGATATATTCGATGAAGAATTCTTCAATGAGTCGCCATTTCAACGCTACCGATGATAGGGGACCGCATCGTAGTTCCTCACTTCGTAGTCACCACGACCGCTTAACTATCGGCCAGAATCTCCATACGCCGAGATATTCGACCCCCACCTTGGCTAAGTCCGATAAGTAGCGCTGTATTCGCTACGCTATTGGAACAGGTTCGTGAGTGAATAAGCACGGGCATGACATGATTCCCTGGAAATCAAGACAACTCCGACTCAAATGAGATTTTAGAGCGTCCGGGTACTTGCTACATTAGTGGCCCGAGAAGCTCCACAAAGTACAATCGCCATATTTGTTGGTGCGACGAGTGTTGACTTCCGACTTCATCCGAAGATCATCATATAGCTCAACCGCATCCGCTGCTCCGGGCATGTACCAAGAGATCGCAAATCGCTTGCCCTTTGACCGACTTCGTTGTTTGAAGTGCAAGTCATATTGGGACAAGAGTAAGGCCCATTTCGCCAAACGCCAACTCATTGAAGCCGGCCGGTCATAAATATTCGGACCGGATTTACATTAGAGATAACATAAATCGCCCGTCCGACTAAATAGTGTCGATTTTTCAATCGCTAACACTAATGCAAGGCACCGCTTCACCATTGGATATCGAGACTCAGACCACCAATGTTCGCCGTAATACATCGCTCGCTCGCGGATCGCCGTTGCCGCCCCGCGAGTAAAGCGCTTAACGAATGATCCGCTGCCTTGACGTAGATCAAAATGGTTTTCCATCTGTGCAACAAGAACAGAGGTTTAGCGAGATACGATTTGATCTCTTCAATGCCTTCGGCAAAGGCCGCCCCAAATAAACGACACTCTTCTTGTTCAACTTGGAGAACGGTTGGCACTTCCTGATAGGTTCGATATGAACCGCCGGATGTACGCCAATCGCCCTTGTAACCCCCGAAGTTCTCTCGCATTTCTGAGGTTGCAACTCTTGAATGGCCTTCACTTTATCGTGATCGACGTGGATTCCTTTGTCGGTGACGACGGCCGGTGAACTTGCCACCGACATCCCAAGGAAGGATTTGGTGGTTCATCTTTAGTCGATGAGTCCGCATGAGCTCAATACCGCTCTAAGATCTTTGATATGATCTCCTTTGTCACGCTTTTCACGCACCAAGTCATCGACGAGCATTCGACCGCTTTTCCTGAGATGATCCCGAAAATTTTAGTCATTGCTCGCCGGTATGTTATGCCGGCGTTTTAAACCGAACGGCATGACCGTAGCAAAATATACCGATGGGCGTCAACGCCGGTGTTTGGCGCCATCGGGTGCATCTTGATTTGATTGTAACCCGAGAAACCATCCATAAAGGACATCCTCTCAATCCACACGTATTGTCAACTATGACGCCGGTGATTGGCGAGGGAAATCATCCTTTGGGCAAGCAGCGCTTAGGTCTCAGAGTCGCATACGCATCCTAATCGAACCATTCTTCTTCATGACCGACTATATTCGCCACCCAATCCGGTGTTGAATTTCCTCGATGAATCCCGATTCTATGAGTTTCTTTACTCGCCTACGACGCCAGAAGATTTGTGGATCTAAACCGCCTTTGGCGATTGCTTGACAGTTTGACATCCACGCTGATGTTGAGGCGATGTGTTGCCACATTAGGGTCGAAGTCCCGCATGTCCTCGTAGCTCCGTGCAAATACATCGATATATTCCCCGATTAGGGCGATCAACTCTTCCTTTCTTCCGAGGGAAGAGTATTACCGATGTTTATGAGCTTAGGATGCTCCTCATCACCCATATTAGCCTCGGGTTACCTCGCCCTTAGTAGGGGGTCTCTTTGTTCAATCTATCCCCAAACCGCTCGAAGTTGATGGATCCATGGGTCTTCCCATGTTGGCATATCTTCATCACCCTCAATAGTAGCAGGATCGATCGCGGGCCATATTCGACATCAAGGCCTTGAAAGCTCCGAGGCCGGTGTCGTAATCCCAAGCCAAGAATCGCACATGTCCGCCTTCTCATCGGGTGGATTATTATCAATCGCCCATGAGCATTCATCTTCGAGGATGATTCGTATCCCAATCCCCGCCTCAATGCATAGTAGTTATCCCGCTTCCCTTTGGGACATATGCCGCTTAGGAGGGACTCGAGGACCTCACCAAACATAGACCTTCTCCTTGTGTCAAGTCGCACTCCCACTTCTTCATGATACCTGTTTCAGACTATATCCGAATGTGTGGAGGATAGGCCCGTTGTCATCTTCATCTTCTTCTAAGAAATGATTCGCTGGAACCGCATCTCCTTTTCCGTAAACCAAGTCTTTTTCACTACTTGATCTTCGTGACGAAGCGTTGTCCCAAGGAATTCGAACCGCTTTTGTGTAAAGCAAGATGACCGAAGTTGGTAAGTGCAATTCGTGGTCGTTGTATAAACCTCGCTATTACATCATTCAAAGACAAAGGGTACTCTAAATCGCCATTTATTGATTCATCGGCAATTTGCCAATTACAATGTTCATCCGACGATTCTTCATCGCCAAGATTGATTACAAGGTACAATGTCATTCAAAACAAAACCACCACTATAATCAAGCCCGCCAGATTCTTCACCGTCTGCCGCCTTCGCCGATGATTCAGCTGACTCATTATCAGAGGAGAGAATCAAGAAATAATTTCTACCCCTTAAACGGCCGCTTGTCCGCGACCACCGCCTTGACTCATTATTCGTGGTCTACATATTTGAGACACCGATGAAGAGTAGATGGGACTATAACGCTACCGCGGGATCCAAGGTCGACCCAACAATAAGTTATAGGAAGTCTCACAATCACATAGCAGTGACTTCGACTTTAAATCCCCATTTGGCACTTTATCCGATTTTACCAAGCTGCCGAGACCGGTGTTAAACCCATAGATCATTGTGCTCATGGATTTTACCGCAGGGATTCCAAGGTGATACATGAGGCTAGGGCATGATGCTCACAATGAACCCTGATCGACTTGGATCCTGCTAACTTCACTAGAGCCAATATACCCGTGAAGTATAGCGCCTATCGCGTTTGAATCTCTCGCATATCCTCCTTTGTAAAAGTGATGCAGGGAAGTGTTTGGCTGCTGTTGCATTGTTGTGTAGATTCTTCCTAATCGCTTGATCTCGAGTGAGAAACACCTCGTAATCGCCTGTGAGCTTGTAGAGCTTCCTGCCTTTGACAATCGGAGCAACTCAGAGAGTTATTCGCCGGATGTTCGCCACCGGGCCATGACGCCGAAACGGTATGGAGAGTTCGATGTTCGCCTATCCTCACAATCGGGCGATTGAATCGGACGCCGAGTTGAGCTTCCCGACCTCGAGGTCGCTTTCTCCTTTGCTTCACCGCTTTTAGCAATGTCATTGTTGTCCTTTCTCTCGCACGAGTGAGAGGAGTCGTGGTCACCCCCGCCTGACAGGTCTTAGCATTTGGGTTTGAGCCTCCTGATATTTGTAACTATATTCAGATCCGCCCTAGTAGCGAAGACTTCGTGCTCCTCTTCGTGAAATTGAAGGTGGCTACTTTTTCATCATCCTTCTCGAATTGTCAAGCAAAGATGGCATAGCTTGCCTTTTCCCTTGGTCTTCCTTTTGGCCGAGGATGTAGTCCATCGATCGCCTTCCAAAGAAGTCGGTGGACCCAAAGGATTTCTCCGCTTGCCGCCGTGCGGTACGAGCCCCTTCTTACGCTGTTCGTGAGGATCTTCATTCACCATCTTCATTCCTACCTTCACAATCGGCGCTTCTGGAACCAATCCAAGGAACTGATCCAAGCTTATAGAGACCGTGATTTGCTCCCACCTTCTTCTCTTTAGAGGGTTTCGAGTAATGACTCCAACATCGATCAAGGCCCTAATCTTGTCCTTGAGATGGTAGCGTAACTTTGTAGGATGGTGTACCGCCTGCGGTAAGCACGCATTTAGGATCCAGAACCTTGTTTGCCTCCTCTTGGTCTACAATTGGGGCAACCGGATTTTGTTGTTTTCCGTAAGGTATTTGAAGATGCCCTAACTTCCTCGCCCTGAACGAGTAAGTTTTGGGAAACCTCGAGCCGGATGGTTTCGATTCGAGTTTGTTGACGCCATTGAGGTCCGCGATTGCCGCGGCACGCTGTTGCGACCGCCGCTGTGGTTGCAGCTCAACGCTTGATTAGCGCCTACAGACTTTGCCGGTGCTTTACCTTTGCCACGGGACAAAGTTCGCTTGTGGGCATCCACCATAGGTCGACTTTCTCCGCTTTCCTTCTCGTGAATCGCCGGCTTGCTCTCCACGATCCTTAAATCTTTCCGTGTCTCGACGGCAGCTCCCATTGCTTCCAACACGCCCAATGACAAGTTGCTATGACAAGTTTGGAGGATGAACTTCTCCGTCGGTCTCGCATTCATTGCCTTATTTCAACCTCTTGACGGTTATCCATCGCTTCGCCCTTCGCTTTCGCCCAACAAAGAACCGATGGATACCTCGTGTCATCGCCGAAAAATTGGTGAGAAACATGGCCTCCATATCATCCCAGCCTATTAACGCCTCGGTTTGAGACGGCGGTACCAATCAAGGCAGCCCAACGGGGTGCCAACGAATGACCGAACCATCAAGGGCTCGCGTCGAGATAACGCCTAGATGAGACTTGAAGTAGATCAAGTGTCGAGGGTGATCCCTTTCCGCCAAATGGCGAAAGTTGATGAGGTGAACTTTGTCTGCACGGATTGATTCCCACTCCCTTTGTAAGGACATGGTATACCCGTTTCTTTACCTCTTGAGCGAAATCAAAGTATTGATTTTGCTCTCAAGGTCTTTAATTTTCTCGCTCTCCCTACATCTCCGCTCGTAAACTTGGGGAGGAACGACGGTGTTATCGCTAGCGCTTTGCCGAAAGCAAAGATGACCATCTACGCTCCGACCTCCTTCTCTCGTCCGTCGCTATCCGTTAAATTGACATTATTGCGACGACTTGGCTCGCCTTTGGCGGTTCATTATCGCCGATCTGTTGGTCATGCATTGCTTCTATCTCACGATGGCAGCTTCCATTTCAAGCTTAAAGTCGCCCTTTGCTTGGTTAGGCCTCTTCAAGCATCCGGGACACTTGATCCGCTGATCATGAACGCCGCAAGGTTGTCCTATGCCGAGATTGTATTATCGAAGCCATTGCGGAGCCGCATCCGACACTTCATCATCCGAGGGTAATCCCTTCGCATCTTGCGATAATTGTCGTTTAACAGCCCCGACCGCATCGAAGTCATTCGCGATGCCCTGAACGCATGTGACGACGCCCTCTCGCTGGTCATATTGATGGTAACACTCGGCATTCATCACCTTGAGGCTTCCATCTCTTTTTGCGAAAGCGCCTTGACTTGTTCGCCGACTCTCGCGTCGAAGCCTATCAAAACCGACGCTTTTCCGAGTCGCTTCAGCGAATTGCACTGATAACACCGCCTTTGATCGCTTCGAGCACAAGCAAGGCATGTTTGATTCCGCTTCTCGATTTACCAGACTTCAAAGACGATAGTACAACTCGCCAAGATGAATACCGGAGCAACCTATCGTGGTGTTGGCACGACTTCTCGTATAACGCTGTCATCGCCGATGAGAGCGCCTCCTTCGAGAACAAATAGGCCTTTCATAAGTCACCGGCCGCGACACACGCCGCGAGTGTGAATCTTCGACGCTCTCTGACTTCGATTTGAAGCCCTGCGAAAGTAGCCGGTGTTTCTTCTATCTTTTGGGTACGACCTAGATAGAGTGACCCGCGATTCCTTTAACGGACCTAGGCGATCCTTGACGGTAAGCCCGCTGGTCGCGGGCGCAGAGTTAGCTTCACGAAGTTCGGGTACGCACGGAGGTGACTTCGTGTCAACGCCACTTTTGTTGAGGTGCTCACAATTTCTCGATTTGAGCACGGAGCGTGAGTTGGCCCGGCCGCGAGCTAGGCTTGATGTTGGTTTCACGGGTTGAAGCCTCGACGGACTTGGGCTTCCAAGCTAGCCGAAGTTGTCGACGACTTCTGGTCAGCCTCTTCAACTCGCGCTTGTTGCACCAAAGCCCGCGGTTGCCAGGAGCGCCGGCGCCGGATACGCCTCGGCGCGGATCGATTCCGCTTGACTCGACCCATTCGCTCGCCGCCGCCAGAGGAATCGGCTACAATCTCGCATTTCACCGAAGTCAACTTGATCTTAGATCCGCCATAGCGACCCCATCCATTGATTCTTTCGCATGGCTAATTGTTTCGCCAGCGCCGACGTCGCCTCGACGGGCTCTCTTGAGAGAGTCACGACGCCATTGGCGAATCGACCGCGAAGATAGAGGCTCTAAACATTTGGCCGCTGTTAGCGGGGAACCACCGTTGTTCCGCAATCTTGACGGCGTGTTGGTGGATTTTCTCGCCTGCGATCCGAGGCCGATCGGGTCTTCCTTGCAGCCGAGACCATCTTGGACTTATGGGGAACTGGATCTCGACGAGGAGGAGAGGTATTCTCATACTTCTTCCGGTCGAACTCAACTCGACTCTCCTCGATGACCGGATCGGATCCGGGTTGCGACATCGACGCTTTGTCGAAGCCGCTGGTCACGTGGTCGCCAGCTTGTTCAAGGGGAAAGTTGGTTTGTTATTCATTGCTCGCTTGAATTCGCATGCCTTCGCTGGCCTACAACAAAATTTCAAACAAAAGAAATGCCTTTATTTTAGGCGCATAATGAAAACGAAAATTACAACTCTCTTCCTTTTGTGAACAAACACGAGGATCTCTATTTTACGGATCCTCGCTATGCGGGTTCTTTGCCCGTGTCGGACTTTTATTCGTCCGCTGACCACCGCTAATCCCGATCCCGTGTAAACCCGGTTCCGAACTACAGACGAGGGGCTCGCTTCACGAAGGAAACGGTTACCGAGGGGATCACACTCACGAAGGAGAGGATCGCCATGGGATCGCGACTCAATGCAAGGAGAGGATCGCCGAGCGGTGAGATCTACAAGGAGAAATCACAATGCTTATCCCCGAGGTTAAGACGGCTTAACCTAGAGGGTATCTCAGAGTTCGACCCGAAGTTTGTTTACCTTCCGCCTATAGATCCGGACGCCGACCGACTTGAGTCGCTCGGCGTTCGAACCGCGGCGTCAGAGATCTCGCGAGGGCTCTTCGTAAGTCCGCCAAAACCCGTAAAATCCAACCTCAAAGAACCAACCCCTCCATGAGCAAGACCCCCTATTTATACAAAAAGGGCGCGCCAAGGCCAAGTGGTTTCACCATTTCGTTTCAGCCACCACCTCTGCCAAGTTGGTCGAGGCGCCACGGTGGTTAGCCACCTCGCCACTTGGTCGAGGCACTGCCATTTAGGTGGTCAGCCGTGGTCGAAAGTTACTCACTCGGCCAGTGGTGAGGTGGCTCGCCAGTGGCCGAGCCACCTTGGCCATTTGGCCGAGGTGTCGCCTCGCTGGCCGCGCTCATTGCCATTAAGTTCATTGATTTCGCCGATTTCGCGACTTTTCGTCTTTCCGCTTAGTTTTGCTCGGTGATGTCGCCGCGGTTTGAGTCCGGTCCGATCAACTTTCGAGTTCAAACGGCTCGCTTGCATCGACGGACTAAGCACGGTTGATTCCGCCTCGCCGACGCTTGAGTTTAGCCAACTCGCCTCGTTGAGCTTCGCTGCCGGTTTTCCACGACGTGTCGTTATTGGTTCGTTGCGCCGCCGACTCACTTCATGGGTTCGCTGACTCGCTTTGGCGCGGTATAGATCACGCCGACGCTGCTCGGTCGCTACGCCGATGGATCGTCGGTTGTCAACCCACCGCTTACGAAGTCTTGTTTGGGTATTGATAAGCAATTTTAACGCCTACAACCCCAAGTGTAACGTTGTCCTTAATCGAGAACACGCCTTCTTTGGGGACGCCGACTATTGGAAGTTGCTCGCATGAATAACAAGCGTTTGATCGCCTTTGGTGACTTTGCGAATCACACGCTTCGTTTTGTCTTTATCAGCAAACTCGCGGACCCCCTTAGGGATGCTCAAACGAGATGCAATTGGAATTCTAGAAGCCCGAGATGTTTCTAATTCGTGACTCTTCTCGACTGGTATCCAAGCGCTTTCACCGGTACCTTGCCTTTATTTCCGTCAGGACCAAGACGACTAAATACAGTTGACGGATTTCCAGACTTAATTGTCGTTATCTTAGCCGGAGAAATGAATGAAAGGGGCGAAGAAACCAAATTCTTGCTAAGGCATGGAAGGTCACGCCGTTGGCGCAGGTAAAGCTTGGCCGCTCGGCCGACGCGAGATTGCGCATAATCACCGCTGTTGGCGGCGCTTTAGGTCGTTCGCTAACGCGAACTGGCCGAGCGCTCTACCAAGACCGTCATGGAAGTGCACTCTTGAGCCGCATTTTGATGTCGACCGGGACCCAAATTTTGTGATTTTGGGTCGATTCCTTGGTTGATTTCGACTCGCGCTTGCGAACAATGGCACGTGCATGAGCAACGCGCACGGCGCTTTGAGCGCCTCTTCCTGTCAATCGGGTCCTTTTGGCGAGAACCCATTCTTCCTTGGGAGGAGTGTTGGCGGATTGAAGTTGGCGTTGTAACTGGCGGCGCTTACGATCACACGAGTTCGTGTTGTAATGAACTCCGTCTGTTGATTCCATGGCCTTTGCAAGTTGTCGGGTCATCTTTTGGCGTTGTCTCGGCGAGCCCTCTTCGCCGAAAGGTTGAGATCTTGTTGAATGACTCCTTCTGAAAGGAGTCAACTTGAGCGAGCTCCCGGCTTTGAGATCCACCGGTGTTGTTGAAATGCCTCCGCCGCAGTTTAACGAGAATCGCTTACATCACAACGTAACGAACCTCCCTCTTAGGAGATGATATCCTCCGATGTTTGCGGGGTGAGGAGGACTTCGATGAGGAAGAGGAGAGATATTCTTCAACTTGGCTTGATCGAAGAAGTAATCCAGTCCATCGACCATGAGGTCGGCTTGATCGCTGCAAGGCTGCGACACAACGATCTCGGGCTCGAGACCGTTGGCTCCCACTGTGGTCGCCATCGTGTTTGGGTCGAAAGTTGTTTCCATTTGTAAAACTTGAGAAAATTACACTTTGGTTCTCGCTACAAAGAAATTTAAATAACTCTCTCACAAACTCGAACAAAAGACGCTACAAGTGTAGATCTCCCGTGGGACTTTGCCCGCAAGCCGGCTAATCCGCGTGGACCACCGAGCGCCGATCGCCGAATCGACGGGTTTAGTTGATGCTTCGCAAAGGAAACAAGAACTTCAGCAAATATCTTAGCAAAGTAAGATATCTACTCTTCTCAAGAATAAGTCAAAGCTTAAACTCGAGGAATCTCCGTGTGGATCGTGTTCTTGAACTCCGAAGCTTGGATCTCTGATTGCCCCTTTCTGATGGCCGACCTCCTGCCCAAGTGGACGTAGGAGGGTATTTATAGTCTTTGGGAAACGTGCCCTCTGAAGAAACACAAGTGTCATAAGTGCTCCACATTTGTACAGTTAGCGCGGCAGCCGAAAGTCGCTCAGGCTAAGCCGCCGCTAACCGGCGAGGTATAGGTCAGCCGCTAGCTGGCGAGTAGAGGCCGCCGACGGCGGCGTCCTCCAGCTGTTGTAACGGTTTCCGCTTTTAGGACGATTAAATGCCTAAAATCACGCCTAGTGGGCGTATTTTCGCGTGTAACCGCCATTAACGATTCAACGCTCTCTGCTGATAAAGTCAAGTGGGCCCCATCGGCATTGATTTAGACCCTTCAAGAGCTCGTTTCGTATTCTGGTGTCTCGCCATGGCGATTACGCAGTATCTCGCCTATAGCGAGACACATCGTTTCGCCGCCGTGGCACAAACAAGTGTCTCGCCGCGGCGGGCACAAACAAGTGTTCGCTAGTAGCGTACACATCAAGGTGTCTCGCTAGTGGCGAAGTACACAAGTGTTCACCAAGCTTGAGACACAAGCAAGTGTCTCGCTCATCTAGATTTGCGTCAGCGCCGCAGATCAGAACGACACCTTCCCATGTGTTGACTTCTTGAGATTTTGACGACGTTGTCCTTCAATCTTCTCATAATTTAGTCATATTTGGGTTTCTTCAGCAATTTTTGATGCCTACAACAACAAGATGTAGTAACTGTAACAGCACCTGTAACAGTCTTTCCTTACAAGATGTAGATATTTCCTGACCTTTTTGCTTTCATGATAACTAGAGTACCTCTAAAAACTGTCAAAACTCCACCTACAACTGAATACTTGCACCGTTAGTTTCAAGGGTGCTAAGAGAGATGAGATTCTTCGTTAGATTTGAAACATGACGAATATCTGTCAATGTCCTCACAATACCATCCTGCATTAACTTCAATTGTACAAATGTAAATCACTTTACAATGAGAATCGTTTTCCATAAGGACAACTCTACCTTTAACTGATTTATAGGTGGGAAACTAATTTCTATTGGAGCACATGTGATAGGTCCAACCGGAGTCTAAGATCCAATAATCTTTGGATCTACCTGAATTTGTAGCTAAGAGAACAAAATTATCAGAATCATCCTTGACAATACTAGCCTGCGTGGAGTCTTCTTTGACCTGAAATTTCTTCTTTTCTTTATTCTGAAGCTTCCAACACTCAGTTCATGATATGGCCTTTCTTCTTGCAATAGTTATAGAATTTGCTCTTAGTCTTCGACTTCGATCAATTTATTTTTATTGTTAAATTCACGATCCATGTTTCTACCTCGAACATGTAGGGCTTCGACTTTACCATCATTGGATCCGGTCACCTCCTTATCTATAAACTCTTTCGAGAATAAATATGATTTTACATCTTTCATCGAGATAGATTCTCTGTCATATATCATAGTTTTCCTATAAGGGGGCGGTAGCGAACATAACAATAATAAAGCCTGATCTTCATCTTCTACCTTTACATCTGCATTCTCCAAATCCATGATAATAGAATTGAATTCATCAAGATGTGATTTAATAGATGTACCTTCCGTCATGCGGAGAATAAACAATCTTTGTTTCAAGTGCAGTCGGTAGCGATGGTTTTTGTCATATAAAGAGATTCCAAAGGCCCACTGCGGTCTTCTCATGCACGACTTCCCGAAGAACCTTGTTCGACAAACACAATTGGATTGAAGTTAACGCCTTTTCATCCATCTCGAACTTTTCATCATCTGTCATCGACGCTGATATCTTATCTTTTCCCAACAAAGCTTTTTGTAATCCTTGCTGCATAAGAGTAGCCTGCATCTTCACTTGCCAAAGACCGAAATTGACGTCACGGTCAAACTTCTCAATCTTGTATTTTACAGACATCTTCTTTGCACACAAAATAAATCACAACCGAAGTTCTGATACCAGTTTGTTAGAACAAGTGCACAATAAAGCGGAAATAATCATGAAGAACAAGCACGAGAATAAACGACAAGCAATCACAAACATAGAGATTTACGTGGTTCATCTAATTTGGGCTACGTCTACAGCAGAGGCGTCGGAGAAATTCCATTATCAAAGAGAAAGAAGTACACAACAAAGCAAAAGCCTAAACCCTCACTTCTCCTTCTTCAACCCTAAAAAAAACTCTTAACCTAAATTGTCTATATTTTAATATATAGGAGATAACAATTGATCAGGAAAGAGGTATCCAAAACTTAGTAGGAGTTGGAGACTAAAAGAAAAATGAACGGCTGAGATTAAATCATCAAAAACTACAATCAGCGTCGTAACTAGGGGTGGAAACGGAGCGGATACGGTTCGGATATGGCACTTAC
This sequence comes from Asparagus setaceus, assembly GCA_012295165.1. NCBI lineage: Eukaryota > Viridiplantae > Streptophyta > Magnoliopsida > Asparagales > Asparagaceae > Asparagus > Asparagus setaceus. The sequence goes on along the minus strand of CM022704.1, from coordinate 14,259,846 downwards.
CATATCCGTATCCGCATCCGCTTTCTAAAAATGGATACGGATACGGATATGGATTCTCTTCGATAAAAAAAATTATAACCATATTCGCACTAAACAGAAACGGATACGGTTCGGATATTATAGAAGCGGATCAAATACGGTAACGGACATGAAACGGATGTGATTTGGATAATTGGATACGACAAAAAATATATATGATTGCAATGTTCGGAACATGATTTGGATAATTGGATACGACAAAAAATACGATGATGGACATAAAATACGTATGAGACAAAAAAATACATATGAAACTAACATATCCAAGAAGCTAAATCACCAATTGTTCACTAAGATCTCATTCACATAACAATCCTTGACCCCTCAAATTCATTTGTGTCATAATTTAACATAAGAACTAGAAGTCTCACTAAACCAAACGAAGCTCAAAGTCTCACTAAATCCAAATGAAGACAAATACATATGCACCACAACTATTTTAATTATAAAGTTCAACTAATCAAGAACTCTATAATCACACAATTACAAAGCAAGCCAAATGTAAAATTAGGGTTTCGATTCGACCTTATTGATGAGAGGTAGTGGATGACTGAGAAGATGACTATTGTGCTGAGGATGAGGGTCGCCGACTCACCGGAGATAATGGAGATGGTCGCCGGACGCCGGAGATACTAAAGATGGCCGCCGGAGATGATGAGTTTTCGACCTTGAGATGGCGAACTCTCTTCAAAGAGAAGAGTCTAGTGGAGAAAAGCGGAGAGGAGAAAGAGCCGGAGAGGATTTTGGGTCTCGGATTTTGAGATGGCACGGATGAGGATTTGCCGATTTGGGGGTTCTCGGCTTTGAGGTTGTCGGCTTTGGTAAAGTGAGGGAGTCACGGGATGAGAATTTGGGGTTCTCAAAAGAGGCTAAGTGGTTTTTGGGTCGGGTCAAGCGGGTTCAAACACTTTTTGTAAGGGACCCGAATCCAATAAACTTTTATATGTTAAAATGTGGATATCCGTATCCGTATCCGAACTTTGAAGTAATATCCGTATCCATATCCATATCCGAAAAATAATTCGAACCCGTATCCATATCCATATCCGTTCGGTTTGAGATTTTGCCTACCATATCCGCATCCATTTCGGATATGGATGCGGATCGGTTCGGATAAATCCGAACCGTTTGCCACCCCTAGTCGTAACCATCGATGGTCAAACACGACCATCGATGATCTTCTGCAAACCATCGATGGTTCCTTGTAGTCCATCGATGGTACAAAGTCTAGTTTTTTTTTCATTGTTCACTGTAACCCATCGATGATCAAAGTAACCATCGATGATCTCCTCTTGACCATCAATGATCCGTTGGCTGAATTGAACAATCAGAGGGTTTTGAGGTATAATTTCAACAGGTCTAAGGTTAACATATAAGGTATAAAGTTAACGTCTAACTTTTAAAATTATTATAAAAGTTTTAAAATTGTTAGATGTTAACTTTTTAGACCTCACGTGTTAACTTTAATTGTTAGATCATAACTGTAAGTCCTAGATGTTAATTTTATCTGTTAAGTATTAACTTTAGCGTGACTTTAAGAGATCATCATTTTAGTCAAAGGAAACGATCTTTGAGTGATGCGATGTTCATTGTGGGAGAAGGAGGAGGAGAGATGGTTGAGAAAAGACGAAAATGACAACGAAGTTATCATGATGACGAAAAACATAATAGCTAAGAAAACATGAGAAGAAAGGGAAGAGTGATGCAATGTCGAAGGTGGTGGTGAAAGAGATAATGGTTGAGGAGAAAGAGGAGGAGGAGGAAAATAATTCATGGGTTGAGATAAGGTTGAGGGCGAGGGTAGTTTGGGGATAAAAAGGGGCTTTTCCACATGAGAACTTTGGTTAATGGGCCAAAACACACGACCAAAAAGTCAATGGGCTTGATCACATGAAGGTTCTTAATTTGTGGCCTAAACACAATTTTTCCAATAAATTATCTCAGAAACCACGTAAATTTCTAGTCTTTTCAATTTGCATATGGATTTTATTACCCATGCATTCGTATGGATTGGGGATATTAATACATATGATTAGATTGCTAGTATACCACCTAAGTATAAGTTCAAAAAGTGATAATCATAATTGGAAACAATGATAATAGTTAAAGGGGAGCTTGAAAATTAAACTTTTTTTAAATTCACTTTCTATAGTTAATTTTATTTCTCCTTACTATATCAGTTATATAAAATAGTTAAGGCTAACCTAATTTGACACTAGCTGTCCCTTCTAATGCAACAATTTTTAATATACGGATCGCGTCTATTTTTATCCAAATCGGCCCAGTGTGGATTTTGATTGCACTGCTAATCACATCCGATCATATTTTTTTATTAAGCATTCAATTTCAAGGAGAATATTATAAAACATGCAACTTGTGAATATGATAAGTAAATAACACTTCAACTTGAATGAATAAATTAACATTGAGATATTGTTGATGTTTGGTCGGCAGATTTGTTCTTCTGCTCATCATTGTATTTGCTAGTCGCCGTCTATCCAACGAGCTATTAGCTTGAAAAATTAAAGTAAGATTTATATGAAGAAATTCGAATGATTATTAAATTGTATGATATACTAATTACAGTTTTGGGACCATAATGAATCAACCTTGAATATTGTATAGGAGATCAATAATGCTGAGCTTTTCCCTTTTCAGTGATGTATTATCTGTATAGTGTATGCTTTTTTCTATTCAAAAAGCAAAGGCAAAAGGATCTTTACGTTTAAATAACTAATTACATTTTGGGGACCATAATGAATCCACCTTGATTGTGTTAAGAGATCAATAATGCTGAGTTTTTCAATTCCTTTCACTGATGTACCAACTCTGTAGTATATATAACTTTTAGAAAGAAAAACATGTATTCTTTATACTTAAAAACATTAAAGATGACATCTCCCTCCCAGATGGAGAGGAAGTGCTAACTAGTTAGCACCACTATTAAAAATCTCATTGTTGTAGGAAATAAATATATGACATGAGATCTATATAATATTGTATTAATGATGTATTAAATCAATGTCTCTCTTGTAGTCTGTATGTAAATTTTCAGTTACACAAATTCAAAGATAGACAGTCCTTTGGTACACAATCAGTACAAAAAATCACCCATGTACACTAATGGGCATAATAAATGATCATCATGTTATCATTATCACCCAAGATTAATAATAAATGCACTTTTCTTTCACTTATCAAGTCTATTTTTGAACAAATTCATATAGTGATCAAACAGGTCTATACTAAAAAATGTCAGGGTTCACATAGACTTGAGTATATATATTCTGAAAATGGAGCACATAGATGTCAAAAATGAAAACACTGTATAGAGAATTAAAGAGCCAAAGGTCCCCCCCTCATGTCCTAATATTTTCTATTTTCTATATGCAGGGGACAATCCAATAGAAAGCCTTGACTTGCATCACCTTGGACGTCAGTGAGAGGCCAATTTGCTCCCTTTCCTCCCAACTTGCCAATGCACAAACTCTATCTTTTAGTGCTCATACAAGGCTCTTGTGGAGGCTCCCACACTTCGACCTCTACACGCTTCTCTATATATGAGCATTCTATTACAAGGACTAACTTTCTGAATAAAGTTGTCACATCCCTCTCATCCCTTCATACCCTCCATCCCTCCCCTTTATTCCCCCCCACTCCTCCTCCATCACCATGCAAGAAAACAACAAGCAAGAAGTGAGAACCTTCTCTCTTTTCAACCTTGGCTATTATGTTGAAGGCTAATTCATACCTTTATCTCTATGTAATTTTCTAGGTTATGTGGCCTAAATTGGTGGCCAACAAGCTTTTTCGTATACCATCGGGGAGTCAATGCTTCGTTGCCGACTTCCCAATCACTGATAATTCGGTAGATATTGCAAGCTCCAATATTGTATCTCATAACCATAAGCACATCCACAAGTATAAGTGAGTTCTAAAGCTTTTTAAGTACTAATAATATTGAATCAGTTATGCATCAACTAACAAATGCTAATATGATTATTTTCCCTTGTTTTGGTTCTTTAATTTTAAGGTTGTTTGCTAGCACATGGAATGTTGGAGGAGTTCAGCCATCAGATGATCTCAATTTGGATGATTGGTTGGATACCAGCAACAATTCTTATGATATCTATGTTCTTGGGTATGTATGCGTATATTCTAACTCTTATTGATTATATGAGTAAACCGATCGAAATTGGTGTGTCCCTCCGCGGTACTACATGTTATTGACATGACACATATTCCGATCACTATAAAATTGTTTGTCAGTGTATTCTCATATCTTTGTCGATTGTTTGAATGTGTGTCACGACATACCAATCAATACCCTAAAAGACACAACATGAAATGGTGTACTAACAAACTCTAAATCTTTTAAAGGTTCCAAGAGATAGTGCCCCTCAAAGCCAAGAATATTCTAGGCGCAGAGAAGAGCAAGATCTCCTCAAAGTGGAACTCACTCATTAGGGCAACACTAAACAAGACCCTATCAGACCCAAGTCATGAGGAGCCTAAGTTAGGTGAGAAGCAAAAGGTGCATCCTTATGAAAATGACAGGTCTTCGTCATCAAGAGAAGCTAAAGATTATAGATGCATAGTGAGCAAACATATGGTTGGAGTATTTCTCACGGTTTGGATCAGAAGCGATCTTGCGCAGTACATTCGCCATACAAGTGTTTCATGCATTGGTTGTGGCATTATTGGATGCCTCGGGAACAAGGTGTGTATTTTACTTATAATAAATTAAGATGAGTGGTCATTTATATCCTGTTCTTCAAGAAATTTCCTCATACAATAAGTTCAATAAACATTCCATATTTTATGCTCATTAATGAGTTAAAGTTAGTTTTGTAACTGAGTTTTGTTCTTTAGACATATTGCATTTTTGAAGAAAATTCGAAGGGGCCATTGTCTGTTAATTTAAAGTTCAAATGTTTGCGCAAACATTTGTCCAAGTGTAGATGTTTATCCAGACGCCTGAAGAACAAAACTGCAACAAAATCAAAAGTGTTATTAGTTACCCATAGATGAAGCGGATTTTCATAAAACTTATTAAATAAGGAAATTTCTTGAAAAATAAATGAACGGTCTTTCTTGTAATTTATCATTCCATTTATTCAATCAAAATTGTTGGTGAAAACTTTGGTTGATCCAAAAATTATTGTTTGATTGTATATTTAGGGTTCGGTATCGGTTAGATTTTGCTTGCATGGTACAAGCTTTTGCATCGTGTGCTGTCATTTGGCTTCGGGAGGGAAGGAAGGTGATGAGGTTCGTCGAAATTCAGATGCCATGGAGATATTCTCTAGGACGAGTTTTCCACAAGGTTCTGAATCTTTGGGTTTACCGCAAAAAATCCTTGATCATGAGTGAGTAAACTAACAAAAAAAACCCCAAAAAGTCTAACTCTGAGATCTACTAATAATAAACAGCTAAAACTACAATTATCAATAATCTAACTTAGATTATTAAAACATAATAACAATGGATAACTAATCGAAGGACAGATCGGCTTGATACTAGGGTTTGACATAAATAGGCAACAACCTTGATTCTATATTTACTTTTGAAATTTGTATTATGAAAAAAAATAAAACCAAGTGATAAATTAAGCAAAGCTTGTAACGTTGATAAAGCTAAGTAGTTAAAAATATGGAACTATTTCCTTCGAAATATTTTTGTCGTTGCCCATTGCATGTAATTATTTACTTGTTTATGTAATCAAACATTAAGTATCATTAATTGTTTAATGATGGTCCCAAACTAACTTATTATAATTTAATATAGAATCTCTATCACTAAGATTATTGGACAAATTGGCTAAAGGTCTTGCTGGTTTAGCAAACCTAATTTGAAAAACATATAACTAAGATACAACTTGGTTAATTACATTATTTATAATGGTGGTTAATTGAAAGCGATATTAGTGATAGTGATGCGAACTATTATTTTTCTTCCATTAGCGTTACTATATGACACCAACGAAAACAACCACTATAGTATTTAATTATGTCTTTTGTACCATGTTGCTCAATTTTTCTTTTCATACCACAGTTATTAACTGAATTATTTGTTTCTTATTCCTTGAACAGTCGAATAATAATGCTTGGAGATTTGAACTATAGAATATCCTTGCCAGAGGATGCGACAAGGTCACTTGTTGCACAAAAAGAATGGAACAAATTGTTGAAAAAAGATCAGGTGCTTGTTCAATTTTTTTTCTCTTGAATGAAAATCATTAAAACTTACTTTAATTCTTAATATTAAAAAAATACATATGATGTACTTACTGAATTATTTTTGCATTCAGTTACTTGCTGAGGTCTCAGAGGGTAGAACCTTTCAAGGTTGGCAAGAGGGCTCAATCACATTTTCACCCACTTATAAATATTACCCTAATTCTAGTGAGTACTATGGTTGTCTTCAAGGCAAAAAAGGAGAGAAGAAGCGTGCTCCTGCATGGTGAGTTCAAATAGGTTGACATATTTTCACTTCATAATTTAAAATATTATAGTTCTATGTACAATTGTTACAAAAAAAAATCTCCTTCATCTATATACAGCTTGATTTTTAAGAAATTAACGCCCTAAAAAGCACCATCATCTATATCAATTAATGAACATGTTAATGTTATAACGGAGGTTTGTTTTTTAGACGCAATGATAGATGTTCGCACTTGATTAGATGTTCGGATAGACACATGCACTTCATAGATTTTAGGGGTTTAAAGGAAGAAAATAGAGAAAAAAAAAGTTAGTTCTCCGATTGAGTAAAAACCACTTTTTTATCATTAACCTGGAATTCATGAGAACCAAAAGCCTGCAGAATCAAACTGTATTGGAAAATGACAATTTCATTAATGATCACAGATAAAGGGTTTTTTTATTGGATTTTTCATATGAGAGATTTTCTTGAAAAAGAGTATAAAGGGAGGAGTTCTCTTGTAATTAATTACCCTAATTTTATTATCATTAATTCAATAACTTTTTTTTTGGGGTGTGTTTTGTAGGTGTGATAGAATAATTTGGTATGGTAAAGGATTGAAGCAAAATCAATATGACAGGAGTGAGACTAATTTATCTGATCATCGACCAGTTAGGGCAATTTTTACTGTGGAGGTTCTCGAAGAAAGAGATTCAAGTCCTTCTATCAGCTTGATATTGTCAAATAGATTCGATTGCACCGAGAGCTGTATTGATTTGTTAAGTGCAGATGAAGGACTAAGCAGTGCAAATTCATGACAAATTTTCTTTAGTTTTGTTTGTATAGGACGTGTCTTTCTCAATCCTTCTATATATAGATGAGCTCATTGCAGTATGTTCATTTAGATTGAGATTTGTTGTCTAATTTTGAAATCATGATAAAATGAGTGGTTAATAACCCACTAAGAAATTTTTTGTCAAATTCTGTTTGTTTATTCTTATGCTTATTTCAACACTTATATTTCTTATATTCAAATAAAAACCCTCTTGGAGTACAGCTTTAGCCCCACACACACACAGACACACACAAAAAGGATAATTAATCCTTATCTTTATACCATATAGTAGATGAAGCAAGCTGTATTTTATGCCAGGATATAATGAAGCCTCACAATTGGGAGAAGTCCAGGAAGAAACAATAAGAAACTTCTTTTCTCGCAATATTCCTCAAGTGCTTGATGTTTTTAGAAATGGGGTTAATTTGCACATAGGCCCCTCTAGTATTGTTGTTTTGAACTTGCTATCCAAAAAATAACACTCTTTTCTGTTGTAAATAAGAACACAATATCTGGGTTAATTAAGAGGCAGCGTTAAAGTCCTTAACCATTATATTGCCCTAGTATTATTTTAAACTCTCCTCTAATTATTGCACAAAAGCTTCAAAGTTATGGTGAGAGTGGAGGACTATTGTTTTTATAATTTGACTGACATGCAGTGTGTATAATTTGTGTATAATATCTTCATATTTAATCTATTTTTTTTTAAATTTGAACACCAGTGTTCAACGTGAGAGAGAACCAAAAAAAGACATCACACCTACTACAGAAACTATTCAATTCCTTAAGTAATTATTGGTTAGCGAACTACATCTTGCAACCTTAGCTAATTGGCTAATTAATTGGCTTCCTAGTCTTGTGGGGTGAACTATATACTCCTGTAAACAAATGCGTTAAAACTAATATCAGCAACAGCGTTATCATGTCCTTCAACATGAATGGACCGAACATTATTAAATAAAATTGTGGATAGGCTTAATTTCCATGATTTAGTCACTTTTTATGTGAACATGCATTGAACTTGGCATGGCATTTCTTATGTCCCCATCAAAGAGACCATGCACAAACATCCAAATTAACAAATTAAGTTAAGGGTTGCCAGATTAGGAAGCCAAATAGCCAATTAGCTAACATTTCAACGTCTAAATTAACTAATCAATAGTTAAGAATTTTTTTCTATTAGTTATCATGTCATTTTTGTTCTCTCTCATTTTGAACCCTGTTCAAAAGTTGATTAAATATTTAATATTATATGATTAATTATTTTCAGCACTGTTCCAAAGATGTTTAGTCAATGGATCTTTGAGTATAGGAGGAAGGTAAATTTTTGTATATTGATAACGAATAAGGCGAGAAATAAGTTTATGAATTTAGATTTGGATTTTTTTTCACAGTAAAAGTAGTGCGAGACACCACTATTTTTCATCACAATCGTTAACTATTTAGTGGATAATTGTGATTTATTTTTAATGTAAATTAGAAAATGAGTGCAATTTATAGAGAATATGGAGAATGCTAGATTTAGAATGAATCATTATCATTCATAAACAATCAATGATTGTAATAAAAGTTGTAGTTATCTCCACTATACTTTTGTTAGTGAAAATTATTTAAATTCTAAATCATTAACCCTCAATCCACACAACATCTTTGAACTTTTAGTGAAGTGTTGTAGTTTTCTCTACTACACTTTTATTAGTGAAGGTTATATTGTTATGACAAACCCTAGAATAAACTAATATCAATCACACGAAAGTACGAAAATATATCGAGAACACACGAACACAAAGATATACATGGTTCGGCTTCTAGCCTACGTCCACGGGCGAAGGAGGAGAATAGCTTTACTAAATTGTGAGGAATACAAAGTGAAGATCTCTCAATCACTCAATCTCAAATCACACCCTTGAAAGTACTTAATCTCTTTAACAATCCCTAACACCTAGAGAGCTAACCAAATAGAAAGCCAAATCAAGAACCTATTGAATCTATTGCTTCAGCCTGCAAAGCCATTCTCAATGCTTACTGCTGCCGTCGGGTGGATCAACTCTCTACAGCCTTAATAAAGAACCATCCGTTCTTTCCCTTGATGCTACGATCCTAGGTTGGATAAATTCTCATCAAAGATCTTCTATCATATTTATAGAGACTAAGGATAAGAGTTGTTGCTCTTCACAAATTCTACAAGATAAAAATTTTAATCTTAATAGAATAAACAAACTCTTTTCTCCTTATCTTAATACTAGACATAGCTAATAGAAACTCTAATTAGATTGCATATCCTATTCAAGGATTAGTATTTGAATCACCCATAATAAATCTCCACCTTGATTCAAATACATCGAAGAATACCACACACTAAATAAGCTAGTTTACTTATTCAACCTTCTCCAATAGCTCCATAAGGCATCAAGTGCGGCACATATCGATCAAATCCAAGCACATCCCAATCTTCCTCCTTCATTGTAGCCAGTTTCTTCGACTTTCCAAACAAAGCCTTCTTCAATCCGCTCTATGTCAACACGGCGATCATCCTAACTTGCCAAAGGTTGAAACTGATGTTGCCGTCAAACTTCTCGATATCCCACTTCCTAGTGATTGTCGTCATCTTCTCATCCTATCGATAGCTGAGTGCTGTGATACCAATTTGTTATGACAAACCCCAGGATAAACTAATATCAATCACACAAAAATACGAAAATATATCGAGAACACACGAACACAAAGATATACGTGGTTCGGCTTCTAGCCTACGTCCACGGGCAAATGAGGAGAATAGTTTTACTAAATTGTGAGGAATACAAAGTGAAGATCTCTCAATCACTCAATCTCAAATCACACAATCTATTGCTTCAGCCTGCAGAGCCCTTCTCAATGCTTACTGCTGCCGTCGGGTGGATCAACTATCTACATCCTTAGTAAAGAACCATCCGTTCTTTCCCTTGATGCTGCGACCCTAGGTTGGGTAAATTCTCATCAAAGATCTTCTATCATATTTATAGAGACTAAGGATAAGAGTTGTTGCTATCCACAAATTCTACAAGATAAAAATATTAATCTCAATAGAATAAACAAACTCTTTTCTCCTTATCTTAATACTAGACATAGCTAATAGAAACTCTAATTAGATTGCATATCCTATTCAAGGATTAGTATTTGAATCACCCATAATAAATCTCCACCTTGATTCAAATACATGAAGAATACCACACACTAAATAAGCTAGTTTACTTATTCAACCTTCTCCAATAGCTCCATAAGGCATCAAGTGCGGCACATATCGATCAAATCCAAGCACATCCCAATCTTCCTCCTTCATTGTAGCGGTTTCTTGACTTTCCAAACAAAGCCTTCTTCAATCCGCTCTATGTCAACACGGCGATCATCCTAACTTGCCAAAGGTTGAAGCGATGTTTAGTCAAACTTCTCGATATCCCACTTCCTAGTGATTGTCGTCATCTTCTCATCCTATCGATAGTAGTCTTTGTGATACCAATTTGTTATGACAAACCCGGGATAAACTAATATCAATCACACAAAAATACGAAAATATATCGAGAACACACGAACACAAAGATATCGTGGTTCGGCTTCAGCCTCGTCCACGGGCAAATGAGGAGAATAGTTTTACTAAATTGTGAGGAATACAAAGTGAAGATCTCTCAATCACTCAATCTCAAATCACACAATCTATTGCTTCAGCCTGCAGAGCCCTTCTCAATGCTTACTGCTGCCGTCAGGTGGATCAACTATCTATCCTTAGTAAAGAACCATCCGTTCTTTCCCTTGATGTTGCGACCCTAGGTTGGGTAAATTCTCATCAAAGATCTTCTATCATATTTATAGAGACTAAGGATAAGAGTTGTTGCTATCCACAAATTCTACAAGATAAAAATATTAATCTCAATAGAATAAACAAACTCTTTTCTCCTTATCTTAATACTAGACATAGCTAATTAAAACTCTAATTAGATTGCATATCCTATTCAAGGATTAGTATTTAAATCACCCATAACATATATAATTCTGAATCGTTAACCCTCAATCCACACAATAGCTTTGAACTTTTAGTGCAGTGAAAAAACTTTGAAGATAATTCTTTGGGACAAGTTAGGTGCTGTCAAGGTTTATACTTTCAGGGGTCTTTGGGCCACATCTGTCTGTGGAAAGAGAAATTATTTGGGACGAGTTATGTGTTGTCAGGGTTAATATTTTCAGGGTTCTGTGGGCCACATCTGTCTGTGCAAAGAGAAATTCTTTGGGACGAGTCAAGTGCTATCAAAGTTTTGTGGGATAGGCAGTGGTGTATGGACGGAAACTTTAATGTTGTAAGATTTTCAGGGGAGAAAAATAGAGGAAACCGGTTAACAATGGAGATGGGATGTTTTTCAGCATTTACTGAGGAGTTTGAATTAGTAGACTAGCCATTGAATTAGTAGATTTTTATTGTCAATAAATTTTGAGGAGTGGATGCCAAGAATTGGGCAAAGTGCTTTCGCAAAGGTTGCTTCGGATCATGCTCCAATATGTTTGGATTCCAATTTTTTGAGATCAAATGGAGGATTTTCAAATTTGAAAATGCTTGGTTAAAGGAGGGGGGCTTTAATGGATTTATTTAAAAATTGTTGGAGTATAGAGGTTGGAAGGGGCAAACCAAGTCATTTAGTAGCCAAAAAAATTGAAGGCTGTTAAAACCTCGTTGAAGCAATGGAGGAAGTTTTCTATTATGGAAGCTTTAAAAGATAAAAACGAATGTATGATGGCCATTAAAATGTTGGATTTGAAGGAGGAAGAAGTGGATCTAACTGATGTAGAAATTTTAGAGCGAGCATCATTAAAGAGTAAGTTTGCGGAAATGGCTCTAGCAGAAGAGAGAAGATGGAAGCAAAGAGCAAAACAAAATTGAATTAAAGAAGGTGATAATAACTCACGTTTCTTTCACAAAATGGTCACTCTGAGGAAAATAGAATAAAAATAATAAAGGTTGTACATAACGGTGTGTAAATTTAGGACTCTACTATGCTATAAAGACTTTTATTGTTGAGTTTTGTAAGGACTTGTATGCGGAGAATGTAAGATGGAGACCAAAACTTACAACTCAACTTGGAGTTAAAGAAGAATTGGACCACACTTTTAGTATGGAGGAAGTTTGGAATGCTATAAATAGGGCTGTGCAATCGGTCGGTCGGTTCGGTTTTGACCAAATTTTATCAAACCGAACCGAACCGATTCAAGTCGGTTCGGTTCGGTTCGGTTCGGTTCGGTTCGGTTCGGTTCGGTCGGTTTGTTCGGTTTTCACTTGGGTACAATTCTCTTACAATATGTGCATCAATCGAGGGAAAAAATGAAGAAAATGTTAGAATCAACATTAGGGTTTAAGCTTCTTACCTCCAAAATGGATTGGTCGAAAGTAGAAGAAGCGAATAGAGAATAAAGAGGTAGAGAACTAGAGATGATGATAAGCCCTAGAATTAGAGGGGATACCGTTGTCGGGGTATTTCGTCGCCATTAGGTTGCGTGAGAGAAAAAGATATTAGGCTACTGCGAAGCAACTCTATATGAACTATGACGGGTCGGGTTTAAGTAGATGCGGATAGCGATTAGAATGAGTAACACAATTCGGTCGGTTCGGACGGTTCGGGTTGAAAAACTTCAAACCGACCGAACCGAACTCATATCATTCAAAACGAACGAACCGATTCAAGTCGGTTCGGTTCGGTTCAATCGGTTTGTTCGGTTTTCACGGGTACAATTCTCTTGCAATATGTGCATCAATCGAGGAAAAAATCGAAAAGGTTAGAATCAACATTAGGGTTTAAGTTTCTTACCTCCAAAATGGATTGGTCGAAAGTAGAAGAAGCGAATAGAGAATAGAGGTAGAGAACTAGAGATGATGATAAGCCCAGAATTAGAGGGATCAGTTGTCGGGGTATTTCGTCGCCATTAGGTTGCGTGAGAGAAAAAGATATTAGGCTACTACGAAGCAACTCTATATGAACTATGACGGGTCGGGTTTAAGTAGATGCGGATAGCGATTAGAATGAGTAACACAATTCGGTCGGTTCGGACGGTTCGGGTTGAAAAAACTTCAAACCGACCCGAACCGAACTCTAGTCAAAACCGAACCGAACTGTGAAACTTCGGCCGGTTTGGTTGGTTTGTTCGGTTTGAACCGAACTATGCTCACCCCTAGCTCTAAAGGCGTGTTCAGGAGAGAAAGCACCGGGCCCGATGGCTTCTTTCTTATAGTATTTAAGGCAGGATGGGAGATCATGAAAAATGACATTTTGGAGGTTTTCTGAGTTTCATCGTAATTTCACTTTCGAGAATTCTTTAAATAGTACTTTCTTGGTCTTAATACCGAAAAAGAAGGTGCCTAGTCTATTCAAAATTTTAGACCTATTAACCTACTCACGAGCATTTATAAAATTATTGCAAAAATGCTATCTGTGAGACTAAAGGTGGTGTTAGATGCTGTCATTGCCAGGTCTCAAATTGCGTTTGTTGGTGGCCGTCAAATTCTTGATGCTTCTCTTGTAGAAAATGAAGGTGTTGATGATGTGATTAGAAAGCGTTATGATAAACCCCAGGAATAAACTAATATCAATCAAATGAAAGCACGAAAATATCGAGAACACACGAACACAAAGATATACGTTCGCAGAAATTTACGCCCACGTCAGCGGCGGAGGAGAATAACTTTACTAATTGTGAGGAATACAATGTGAAGATCTCTCAATCACTCAATCCTAAACCACACCCCAAAGCCTAATACAATCTCTCTCAAATAAAGGAACAAAAGAAAATACCAAATAGGCTTCACAAAAGAACTCTCTCTTCTTGATTGGTGCTCTGAAGATTGATGATCATAATTGGCTTGAAAAACCCTTCATATATAGCCTTGAAGATCCCAACAAGAGTCCAAGTAGGAATAGACTTCTAATATGATTGGTTGTGCAAAGTCTAATATAAGTAGGACTCTTGACCAAACCAAACCAAACCAAGTTAAAAAAAGAATTCCCAAAGCAATATGGATTTGAGTATTTGAGGCAACCTATAATAGAAAGGGAGATAGTGGTATCATATATAAATTAGACATTGAGAAAGCCTACGATCATGTAAACTGGGACTTCTTGGATGAGTCTTTGAGAAGAATGGGCTTTAGGGAGAAATGGAGGAGACGAATGAAGTTCTGTGTGTCTACTCCTTGATTTTCACATTTTAATTACAAATTTATACCCTCATTACCTATTTTATATGAATAGAGATATTACTAATAATCGTTTTTATCTTAATTTACAGGTTAATGGAGTATTAATGAATAAGAGTCCAAATGACTCAAATCCTCTGATTTTCTACCAATTTTTGAAGCCCAAATATGAAGATAAATGAAGGCCCAAGATATCAAAGTGATCCAAGAGAAATTCGTGAAGAAAAATAAAAAAAAGATAAATTCAGTTGGAAACCAACCGGTCGACCAACCGGTTGATAACCGATCACAACCGACCGTACCGACGGTTGGTTAAATGATTTCAATTAACGACTGATTTCTCTTCCTTGATGGCCAAGTTTGATCCAATGGTTCGTGTTCACTCCGTTGGGCTATAAATAGAGGTTGAGGGGGAGAGGTTTGAGTGTGAAATATTTTATAAAAACTCCATTTGGAGAGGAGGATTACTCTTAATTGAGAAGACCTTCCAAAAATTATAACTTTTCCTACACAATAAATAAAATTTTTTACCCCTTCAATTTTCTTTCTCTTCTTCTTGTCCAATGACCAAAAGGAGGATGAGATGAAGATCGAGGAGTTGTTAGTTTTTCTTTTATTTCTTTTATTTCTTGTTCATTTATATGCTTTGTAGTTTAGATTTACTTTCATACAATTTACTTTCATGTATTGTCTTTAATTTGTAGTATAAATTTAATTCCTTGCAATTAGTTAGATTGTCTTTATTTTCTTTCTTCTCATTTTCTTTTCTTTTCTTTTCTTTTATTTCTTTGTTTTATTTTCCTTTTTGTACTTAGTTTTCTTTCCTCCTCCCTCTCTTGATTTCTTTTTATTTTTCAAAGATGTGGAACTAACCTCTTGTGGGGATCTAGTTTTGCATGAAACTAGTCTAATTCTCTCTTATATTTGTGAATCACTCTCTTATGCTTAAAAGATCATGCTTAGGCTAATCAACTAGAGAACTAATTGATAGAAGAAGAATTTGATAGTCTATGCTTTCCTTAAGTGGTTTGATAGGTTATGCTTATGAATTCTAGGATTACTATCTTGTCGTTATTCTCCTCATGAATATTGATTTCATTTAGGTGATAATTTGATAGGTTATGCTTTCCTTAAGTGGTTTGATAGTCTATGCTTTCCTTAAGTGGTTTGATAGTCTATGCTTTCCTTAAGTGGTTTGATAGGTTATGCTTATGAATTCTAGGATTACTATCTTGTTGTTATTCTTCTCATGAGTATTGATTTCATTTAGGTGATAATTTGATAGGTTATGCTTTCCTTAAGTGGTTTGATAGTCTATGCTTTCCTTAAGTGGTTTGATAGTCTATGCTTTCCTTAAGTGGTTTGATAGTCTATGCTTTCCTTAAGTGGTTTGATAGGTTATGCTTTCCTTAAGTGGTTTGATAGTCTATGCTTTCCTTAAGTGGTTTGATAGTCTATGCTTTCCTTAAGTGGTTTGATAGTCTATGCTTTCCTTAAGTGGTTTGATAGGTTATGCTTTCCTTAAGTGATTTGATAGGTTATGCTTATGAATTCTAGGATTACTATCTTGTCGTTATTCTCCTCATGAATATTGATTTCATTTAGGTGATAATTTGATAGGTTATGCTTTCCTTAAGTGGTTTGATAGTCTATGCTTTCCTTAAGTGGTTTGATAGGTTATGCTTATAAATTCTAGGATTACTATCTTGTCGTTATTCTCCTCATGAATATTGATTTCATTTAGGTGATAATTTGATAGGTTATGCTTATAAATTCTAGGATTACTATCTTGTTGTTATTCTTCTCATGAGTATTGATTTCATTTAGGTGATAATTTGATAGGTTATGCTTTCCTTAAGTGATTTGATAGGTTATGCTTTCCTTAAGTGGTTTGATAGTCTATGCTTTCCTTAAGTGGTTTGATAGGTTATGCTTATGAATTCTAGGATTACTATCTTGTTGTTATTCTTCTCATGAGTATTGATTTCATTTAGGTGATAATTTGATAGGTTATGCTTTCCTTAAGTGATTTGATAGGTTATGCTTTCCTTAAGTGGTTTGATAGTCTATGCTTAATAGATCTAAAATAAAATGTGATAAAAGAGAATGGTTCATATCTTATAAGTAAGATTAGCTAGTGGATTCAATTCTAGATTCCTTCATATCTCTAATTGAATCCTCCATCTTACTTTATTGGTTTTGTTTTCTTAATCTTGATTTTCCTTTACTCTCTCCTCTCTCTCAATCTTGTTTTCTTTTATTTTGCACATAATCCACAATCCACTCTCTAATCTTTTCATGACCACTTTCACCATGTACATAAACTCCTAATTGTCTTGCGCATAATTTGAGAACCAAAACTCGAACATAATCTTACAAACGCCTTCCTCGTGGGATTCGACAATCTTGTATACTATAACTTGATAAGTTGTATACTTGCAACTTAGGAGGTAATCATTTATTTCCCCATCAAGTTTTTGACACTCCTTCATTTTCGGTATTAGTAAATGGGGAGGCGTACGGGTCATTTTTTGAATTCTAGAGGTCTACATCAAGGAGACTACCCTTTGTCGCCTTTTTTATTTGTGATTGTAATGGAGGGTTTGAGCTTACCCTTTAGAGAGGCAGAAAAATTTGGTTGGATATCAGAATGTAAAATTAATTTTTCTAAGCCAAAGATTGAGGAGCTACAGAATGTAAAATTAATTTTTCTAAGCCAAAGATTGAGGAGCTACAGAATGTAAAATTAATTTTTCTAAGCCAAAGATTGAGGAGCTACAGAATGTAAAATTAATTTTTCTAAGCCAAAGATTGAGGAGCTACAGAATGTAAAATTAATTTTTCTAAGCCAAAGATTGAGGAGCTACAGAATGTAAAATTAATTTTTCTAAGCCAAAGATTGAGGAGCTACAGAATGTAAAATTGGTTTTAAAAACCCTTCATATATAGCCTTGAAGATCCCAACAAGAGTCCAAGTAGGAATAGACTTTAATATGATTGGTTGTGCAAAGTCTAATATAAGTAGGACTCTTGACCAAACCAAACCAAACCAAGTTAAAAAGAATTCCCAAAGCAATATGGATTTGAGTATTTGAGGCAACCTATAATAGAAAGGAGATAGTGGTATCATATATAAATTAGACATTGAGAAAGCCTACGATCATGTAAACTGGGACTTCTTGGATGAGTCTTTGAGAAGAATGGGCTTTAGGGAGAAATGGAGGAGACGAATGAAGTTACGTGTGTCTACTCCTTGATTATCACATTTTAATTACAAATTTATACCCTCATTACCTATTTTATATGAATAAAGATATTACTAATAATCGTTTTTATCTTAATTTGCAGGTTAATGGAGTATTAATGAATAAGAGCCCAAATAACTCAAATCCTCTGATTTTCTACCAATTTTTGAAGCCCAAATATGAAGATAAATGAAGGCCCAAGATATCAAAGTGATCCAAGAGAAATTCGTGAAGAAAAATAAAGAAAAGACAAATTAGGTTGGAAACGGCCATTATGGGTTGGATAGTTAATGGCCCGATTGGCCGTCGGTTGGTTATATGATTTTAATTAACGGTGATTTCTCTTCCTTGATGGCCAAGTTTGATCCAATGGTTCGTGTTCACTCCGTTGGGCTATAAATAGGGGTTGAGGGGAGAGGTTTGAGTGTGAAATATTTTATAAAAACTCCATTTGGAGAGGAGGATTACTCTTAATTGAAGACCTTCCAAAATTATAATTTTGTTACACAATAAATAAAATTTTTACCCCTTCAATTTTCTTTCTTCTTCTTGTCCAATGACCAAAAGGAGGATGAGATGAAGATCGAGGAGTTGTTAGTTTTTCTTTTATTTCTTTTTATTTCTTGTTCATTTATATGCTTTGTAGTTTAGATTTACTTTCATACAATTTACTTTCATGTATTGTCTTTAATTTGTAGTATAAATTTAATTCCTTGCAATTAGTTAGATTGTCTTTATTTTCTTTCTTCTCATTTTCTTTTCTTTTTCTTTATTTCTTTGTTTTATTTTCCTTTTTGTACTTAGTTTTCTTTCCTCCTCCCTCTCTTGATTTCTTTTTATTTTTAAAGATGTGGAACTAACCTCTTGTGGGGATCTAGTTTTGCATGAAACTAGTCTAATTCTCTCTTATATTTATAAATCACTCTCTTATGCTTAAAAGATCATGCTTAGGCTAATCAACTAGAGAACTAATTGATAGAAGAAGAATTTGATAGTCTATGCTTTCCTTAAGTGATTTGATAGGTTATGCTTATAAATTCTAGGATTACTATCTTGTTGTTATTCTTCTCATGAGTATTGATTTCATTTAGGTGATAATTTGATAGGTTATGCTTTCCTTAAGTGGTTTGATAGTCTATGCTTAATAAATCTAAAATGAAATGTGATAAATGTTTGGGTCGAAAGTTGATTCCATTTGTAAAACTTGAGAAAATTATACTTTGGTTCTCGTTACAAAGAAATTTAATAACTCTCTCACAAACTTCGAACAAAAGGCGCTACAAGTGTAGATCTCTGTTTTAGTGGGACTTTACTGTCTTGGGGGGCCAGCGTAATCCGTGGACCATGAGGCGGCGATCGTCGAATCGGCGGGGTTTAGTTGATGCTTCGCAAAGGAAACAAGAACTTCAAAGAAATATCTTAGCAAAGTAAGATATCTACTCTTCTCAAGAATAAGTCAAGGCTTAAACTTCGAGGAATCTCGGCGTGGATCGTGTTCTTGAACTCCGAAGCTTGGATCTCGATTGCCCCTTTCGATGGCCGACCTCACGCCCAAGTGGGCGTGGGAGGGTAGTTGTAGTCTTTGGGAAGCGTGCCCTCTTGATCACAAGCGTCATAAGTCGCGGGACATTTCGCGGTTGTAGCGGCTTTCGGTTTGCCTGCACCAATTTGCCTCGCGGCGGTGTCGGTACTATCGTGGAAGCGGCGATATGGTGCCGGTGCTTGGCGTGATGTATGTTGCCTGCGCTGGCCGAGAGGCAGCGTCGTCCCTCCGTTTGTTGTAGCGGTTTTCACGCTTTTTAGGCATGATTAAATGCCTAGAATCACGCCTAGTGAAATTATCTTGATGTAACGCACATTAAAGTATCGAGCGTCTCTGCGATAAAGTCAAGTGGGCCCCACCGGCATTGATTTAGACCCTTCAGAGCTCGTTTTAAGTATTATGGGTGTCTAGACACAAGTAAGTGTCTCGCTAGTAGCGAGACACATCAAGGTGTCGCTCGTGGCGAGGCACAAACAAGTGTCTCGCTAGTAGCGAGACACATCAAGGTGTCGCTCGTGGCGAGGCACAAACAAGTGTCTCGCTAGTAGCGAGACACATCAAGGTGTCGCTCGTGGCGAGGCACAAACAAGTGTCTCGCTAGTAGCGAGAGACACAATCTTCCATGTGTTGACTTCTTGAGATTTCGACGACGTTGTCCTTCGATCTTCTCATAATTTAGTCATATTTGAGGTTCTTGACAATTTTGATGCCTACAATAAAAGAGAATGGTTCATATCTTATAAGTAAGATTAGCTAGTGGATTCAATTCTAGATTCCTTCATATCTCTAATTGAATCCTCCATCTTTGCTTTATTGGTTTTGTTTTCTTAATCTTGATTTTCCTTTACTCTCTCCTCTCTCTCAATCTTGTTTTCTTTTATTTTGCACTTACTTGATTTTCATTTATCTATCTCTCCTCATCTCAATCTTGTTTTATTTTCTTTGCATTTATTTTCTCTTACTCTCCATCTCTCCATTCTCACTTTCATTTTGATTTATTTACACTTTGTCACCTTCACAATTTCAATCTCTCCACAACACATTTTCTTCCTCGTTTCATTTATTTTGCACATAATCCACAATCCACTCTCTAATCTTTTCATGACCACTTTCACCATGTACATAAACTCCTAATTGTCTTGCGCATAATTTGAGAACCAAAACTTGAACATAATCTTACAAACGCCTTCCTCGTGGGATTCGATAATCTTTTATACTATAACTTGATAAGTTGTAAACTTGCAACTTAGGAGGTAATCATTTATTTCCCCATCAAGTTTTTGACACTCCTTCATTTTCGGTATTAGTAAATGGGGAGGCGTACGGGTCATTTTTTGAATTCTAGAGGTCTACATCAAGGAGACTACCCTTTGTCGCCTTTTTTATTTGTGATTGTAATGGAGGGTTTGAGCTTACCCTTTAGAGCGGCAGAAAAATTGGGTTGGATATCAGAATGTAAAATTAATTTTTTCTAAGCCAAAGATTGAGGAGCTACAGAATGTAAAATTGGTTTTAAAGTATTTTGAGATGGTTTCCGGCCTCAAAGTTACTCTTACCAAGAGTGAGATGATTCCTATTAGTAGTGTTGATAATATGGAGATGCTAGCTTTGGCGCTTGGTTGTCAAGTTGGGAGTCTTCCGAATCTCTATCTTGTCCTACCACTTGGAGCTTCTTATAAATCCAAATCGATTTGGAATCTTGTTATTGAGAGATTTTATAGGAAATTAGCAGGATGGAAGGCTCGATATCTCTCAATGGGAGAGAGGCTTGTGCTAGTTAAAAATACTCTAAGTAGCCTTTTGACTTATTATATGTCATTGTTTAAGATTCCCATTAGTGTGGCAAGGAAACTTGAAAGTACTGTTCGACACTTTCTTGGTGTGGAAGTTCAGAAGAGAAGAAATACCCACTCGTGAGTTGGGAGAAAATTTGTATACCCAAGGAAAGAGGTGGCTTGGGTATAAGACACTTTGTTAATATGAATAAAGCGCTAGCTGCTGGGTAAATGGTTATGGAGTTTTGATGGGAAATAAATGATTACCTCCTTAGTTGTAAGTATACAACCTTTATCAAGTTATAGTAGAAAAGATTATCGATCCCACGAGGAACGGGAAAGTAGGAGGAGTTTTGCTCAAGTTTTGGTTCTCAAATTATGCGCGTGACAATTAGGAGTTTATGTACAAATAAAATGAAAATAAGAAAATGGTGAAAGTGGATGTGGAGAGATAAGAGAGAGTGGATTGTGGATTATGTGCAAAAGAGGAGAAAATGAAGTTGAGAATGTGGTTGTGATTATGTGCAAATAACAACAAAACTAGGTTTGAGATTATATGCACATGGAGGAATATGAGATTGAGAGAGAAGTAAAATCAATGAAATCAAAAATAAAGGAAAATAACAAACAAATGAAAAACAAGGATAAGAGGAAAATAAAGAAGGTAAAGTATGGAGGATTAATTAAAGATATGAGGAATCTAGAGTAGATCCACTTAGCTTATCTCAATCTCATGAAAATGAGTTGGATTTGTTAGCTAGTTTAAAACAATCTCTAGGATCCCACCTAATATTAGCTCCACACTTAGAAAAGGGTAATTCCCTAGAGGGTTCTAGCCTCAAGGTGAATTAAAAGAAAGAAAAATCTATTCTAGAAAGTAAATACAAGAATTAAATACATTGCATGAAAGTAAATTGCATGGAATTAAATTGCATGAAAGTAAATTGCAAGAAAGTAAATTGCATGAAAGTAAATCTATTCTACAAACAAGAAAATAAAGAAGAAAATGAAAAGAAATAAAATAGAAACCAACAACTCTCGATCTTAATCTAATCCTCCTTTTGGTCCTTGGATTAGAAGAAGAGAAAGGAAATTGAAGGGTGAAACATTTCATTTATTGTGTAACAAAGTTACAATTTTGGAAGGTCTTCAATGAAGAGTGACCTCCTCTCCAAATGGAGTTTTACAAAATATTTCACACTCAAAACACTCACCTTCACCCCTATTTATAGCCCAACGGAGTTGATGTGAATCATTGGATCAAACCTAGCCAAAGAGAGAGAAATCCACCATTAATTGAATCATTTGAGAGCCGTCGGTTGGTAGAATTGTAACCGGTTAATGGCAGGTTGGTCCATGTAGCCAGTTTAATTTGTCTTCTTAATTTTTTCTTCGATTTCTCTTGGATAATTTATCTTGGGCCTTTGTTTGTCTTGATTTGGACTTCAAATATTGGTAGAAATTCAGAGAATTTGAGTCATTTGGGCTTTTATTCATTATTTCTTTATTAGCACGCAAAATAAGATAAAATGATTATTAGTAATATCGTTATTCATATAACATAGGTAATAAGGGTATAAAATGTAATTAAAAATTGATAATCAAGTTTCACAACTGAGATAAATAAAATATGGAAAGATGTGACTCTATGGAAAGATGGTATGGAGGAAGGTTTATGGAGATTAAAAAACCAAGGGGTCCATTTGATTGTGGATGTTGGAAAGCTATTTTTGTAGAGGGGAATAATTTTTTGGCAGTTTACTATGTTCAAAGTAGGGAGGGGTTAGAACACTAGCTTTTAATGGTGTAAATTGGAGCGACAACGGCGTTTTGCGGAAAATTTTTCACATATTTTTGAAATTACGTATGCTAAAAAGATCCTCATCGCCGATTTATGCCAAAAGAGAATGGGGTGATAGGTTGGAATCTGACTTTCCGAAGATGATTAAGAGGCACAAAAGAGAATGATATTCTTACTTTGTTTGAACAAATTTATAATAGTAATATAATAGGGGAGGGAGATGATAAAATTGTGTGGAGTTTATCTCCTAATAGAATTTTTTCTATCGATTTCTTATTTTGATGGCTTGAAACATAACAATGGGGTCAGTTTTCCAGCGATGATGTCTGGAAGAATATAGCACCCTATAAATGCGAATTCTTTGTGTGGGTTGTGGCTTGGGGAAGCATCCTAACATGTGATAATTTGAAGAAAAAAGATATGCAATTAGTTAATAGATGTGTGCTTTGTGAGAAGGAGGAGGATACACCACAACACATTTTGCTGCATTGTACTTTTGTGGATGGAGTTTAGAATCATATCCAACATTTTCTTAAAGTACCAATCGCATTTTCTTATAAAATTAAAGATTTCTTATTTAGTTGGAGGTGTTCTACTGCTAGGAAAAACAGAAAGAAGTTATGGAATGCTAGTCCAGCTGCGACTATGCAGAGTTTGTGGTGGGAGAGAAATAGAAGAGTATTTAGAAATGAGAACAAATCGGTGAGGAAGATGGCTGAGAACGCGACTATTTCACTGTTAGATTGGTGGAAGATCCATGGAGAAGAAGGTGGAGCATCTATGACATCTCTCATTGATAATATGGATTTTTCGACTTAAATACTGAGGGATGTTGATTTTTATTTGTGTGAGATTTAGTTTTTATCATTGTTGTTTTCTTTGCTTGTAATGCTTGTATTTTAGACTATCTTGTTGTATTGATGCAATATTAATAAAGAATTTATTTACTTATCAAAAAATATTATAGTAGTTTGGTATCAAATCTCAAAGGAGTAAAAGAATACATATACTATTGCATAAAAATAGCATGAATTTCAGTGTAAGAAAAGAAGCTCAATCTGTAAGGACATCTTACAATTTTTTGTATTGGAAGATGTCAAAACATCCTTCCTTCACGTCAGAACTCTAGAGTTGTGTTGAGCACTCGTTTGACAAGTCAAAATGTAGACTTCAATAGACAACAATATCTTTTTTTTATCTTAGATCACCGTATATAATAGGAATTGAATCTTAATTATTCTGATATCATACCTGTTATACCCTAAAAATTACCAAACCCAATGAGGGTTGCCACATAACTGGCCAACTCCCCGAGCATCTGCAAGCGTAATCCTGGTGATAAGCCAGTCGACACACATCGCTATCTAAATCCGAGACGAGAGGCGTTCCCGACCCAGATTCTGCTGGATGACCAACTCCGAGATGAAGGGCATTCTCCACTGGAACCCAACACAGCACGTCCCGAGTAGTGGAGCAACCTGACAAGTGTTCATCAAAAGTCACGCTACATTTAATGAATGTACAGTCAGCGGCCACACTTCGCCACCTTGTCGCTATCAGCAATTAATGTGGCATCAACCTTAATGACCTTATGAACCAGAGCCTTCAAAGCTCCTTGAACACGTCATTACACCACTAGTCCCATCCTTGTACAAAGGCGAACCAACCAATCGATTGTCGGCACGTTAAGGTGGAGTCTAAACCAGAACCGCACACATTAGGCCAAAATTATCGGCATGCCCCCGTAAACCCTCGATTTATAATGGTGATTTCCATTAACTCAAGGGATGCAATTTCACACATAAAAAGTCAACAAAACTATACTCTATTTTTCTCTTCAGATTAACTAGAAATATTCACTGACTTGAGTGTCGGAGGGCATGCCGGAGTAAATAACCTTCGGTGCCTCTAACCTCTGCTATTTGTGTAGCGAAGAACAGATCAAAACCCTCAACTGAATATTAACCATAAAAGGTGATGAAGGGACCCAGAGATCTGTTAGGAATCTTGACCCCAAGATATGATTGTTTTGATGATAACAAATATTACATATTGTGTGTATTATGTGCTAACATTTGTTTTGCAGTATTAGAGCTAAATCAACAATAATATTCAAAGAGATACTCAAGACATAAGATGAGTTCAAGGCAATATGAAGCAAAGAAGAAGATATACGTAATTGTCAAAATGTAATTTTATATTTTCTTTGCTTAGAATTATTGTACAAGCCTTGATCACTCACAACACATTCACACACATTAGAGTTTAACAATATAAATCCCTATGTTAACCATTAAAGTTTATAGATAAAGAATAAGTCTTAAATAGTTCATATATCTCATATTGACCCCTTAGTAGTCGACCAATAGGTTTTATAGTCGACTACATGCACTGAGTCAAAAATATAAGTTTACGTATTTTCTGAGTAGTAGACTAATAGTCAGTAGTAGACTAATAGTCATAGTAGTCGACTAATGACCAAAGTAGTCGACTACTAAGAAATTATCGACTTCACGAATCTGTTTTGACTCGAGTAGTCGACTACTATGAGTTATAGTCGACTACAAAGACAGCTTTTTCGATTGTTTGAAATTTGAATACTTGACAGCTTTATAGGCTGTTGTGTATGTTTTAGGGTTTGAAAACTTGTCTTTTCAAGAGCTATAAATAGAGAATTTATTTACTTATCAAAAAATATTATAGTAGTTTGGTATCAAATCTCAAAGGAGTAAAAGAATACATATACTATTGCATAAAAATAGCATGAATTTCAGTGTAAGAAAAGCTCAATCTGTAAGGACATCTTACAATTTTTTGTATTGGAAGATGTCAAAACATCCTTCCTTCACGTCAGAACTCTAGAGTTGTGTTGAGCACTCGTTTGACAAGTCAAAATGTAGACTTCAATAGACAACAATATCTTTTTTATCTTAGATCACCGTATATAATAGGAATTGAATCTTAATTATTACGATATCATACCTGTATACCCTAAAATTACCAAACCCAATGAGGGTTGCCATAGCCGGCCAACTCGAGCATCGCAAGCGTAATCTGGTGATAAGCCGGTCGACACACATCGCTATCTAAATCCGAGACGAGAGGCGTTCCCGACCCAGATTCTGCTGGATGACCAACTCCGAGATGAAGGGCATTCTCCACTTGGAACAACCACGGCCGCGTCCGTAGTGGAGCAGCACGACAAGTGTTCATCAAAAGTCACGCTACATTTAATGAATGCGGTCGTGACCACATAGCCACCTTGTCGCTATCGCAATTAATGTGGCATCAACCTTAATGACCTTATGAACCGAGCCTTCAAAGCTCCTTGAACCGTCATTACACCACTAGTCCCATCCTTGTACAAAGGCGAACCAACCAATCGATTGTCGACGCGTTAAGGTGGAGTCTAAACCGAACCGCACATTAGGCCAAAATTATCGGCATGCCCCGTAAACCCTCGATTTATAATGGTGATTTCCATTAACTCAAGGGATGCAATTTCACACATAAAAGTCAACAAAACTATACTCTATTTTTCTCTTGATTAACTAGAAATATTCGACTTGAGTGTGGAGGGCATCTTGGGAGTAAATAACCTTCTGCCTCTAACCTCTCGCTATTTGTGTAGCGAAGAACGGATCAAAACCCTCAACTGAATATTAACCATAAAAGGTGATGAAGGGACCCGAGAGATCTGTTAGGAATCTTGACCCCAAGATATGATTGTTTTGATGATAACAAATATTACATATTGTGTGTATTATGTGCTAACATTTGTTTTGATATTAGAGCTAAATCAACAATAATATTCAAAGAGATACTCAAGACATAAGATGAGTTCAAGGCAATATGAAGCAAAGAAGATATACGTAATTGTCAAAATGTAATTTTATATTTTCTTTGCTTAGAATTATTGTACAAGCCTTGATCACTCACAACACATTCACACACATTAGAGTTTAACAATATAAATCCCTATGTTAACCATTAAAGTTTATAGATAAAGAATAAGTCTTAAATAGTTCATATATCTCATATTGACCCCTTAGTAGTCGACCAATAGGTTTTATAGTCGACTACATGCACTGAGTCAAAAATATAAGTTTACGTATTTTCTGAGTAGTAGACTAATAGTCAGTAGTAGACTAATAGTCATAGTAGTCGACTAATGACCAAAGTAGTGGACTACTAAGAAATTATCGACTTCACGAATCTGTTTTGACTCGAGTAGTCGACTACTATGAGTTATAGTCGACTACAAAGACAGCTTTTCCGATTGTTTGAAATTTGAATACTTGGCAGTTTATAGGCTGTGTGTATGTTTTAGGGTTTGAAAACTTGTCTTTTCAAGAGCTATAAATAGAGAAAACGTCGAAAACAAAAAAGTTTTGCACTTATAAGATCAAACTTTGTGCAAATTCAAGAGGCTAAAAATTCAGATTTTGCCTAAGAGTTAGAGTTAAAATAGCCTATGTTCTTGATCATTTTCTACTAATTATTTAGGCATATTTCAGAGAGTAAAACCTATAGCCATAGTGAGAATCACATTCACATCCACTTCAAGGCTTATAGGAGTTTTATACTTTTATTTAAAGGAAGTTTCTCTCGGTTTGAGAGGTGCGATCTCTTGGTGAAGAGATTATTTACAATTGGCATGGTATTGTCAATTGGTGTTGCAATTGCATGGGCTTGCAAATTGGACAGTTTGCCTTTGATTTTGTAAGGTTTCAAAATCATAGTGGAAACTCTCAAGCGGGATTTGCTTGGGGACCTGGATGTACACCGGGAGGTGGAACCAAGATAAATCTCTTGTGTTTGTGATGTTCAATTTCGAGATTGTTGCTATTCTTTCCTTGCAATTTATAATCTACTTTGCAATTTTTATAAAACACTATTCACCCCTTCTAGTGTTTAGTGTGTTTCATTGAGTTAGATCAACGATCCTACATTTGGTATCAGAGCAAGGTTGAAAGATGGCATCGTTAAATACATCACAATTCAAGGAAGGACATTCCACACAACGACCACCACTATTCGATGGCACGAATTACAATTCTTGGAAGTGCCGAATGAAGATCTACCTTAATCTCTTGGATATGAATTATGGAATGTAGTCGAGTCTGAAATTCCTAGACCAACCACTCCATACTCTGAATGGACAATTGTTGAAAAGGCAAATGTGAATCTCAACTCAAAGGCCATGAATGCTTTATTTTGTGCCTTGGACAAGAACGAATTCAATCGAGTGTCTACCGCTACATCAGCACATCAAATTTGGCATACATTAGAGGTAACACACGAAGGTAAAAATAAAGTTAAAGAATCTAAAATCTCTGTTCTTGTGCACAGGTTTGAGTTATTCAAAATGAAAGAACATGAGACGATCACTGAAATGATCACAAGATTCACTGACATCACCAACTCATTAATTGGACATGGAAAAGAATATACACAATTGGAGATGGTGAGAAAAGTTCTTCGTGCACTCACACCGGAATGGGAGAAAAAGATGACCGCAATTGAAGAAGCCAATGATCTCTCAACACTTACTCTAGAAGATCTCGTTGGGAATCTAATGGCATATGAAGTACAACTTCAAAATAGAAGAGAAATAGAACAACCAGAGAAGAAAATTCTTGTCTTCAATACATCTTCCGACAATGAAGAATCGATGGAGATGATGAAGACATTGATGCTCTCAAGAAAATTCAAAAGTTCCTCATACAAAGTAAGTATAAAAAGATTAAACATACTAACAATAATTTTATATGTTATGAATGTAATAAGCCAGGACACATGAAAAAGGATTGTCCTCTTCTAAAGTCAAAGTCAAAATCAAAGTTCAACAAGTTAAAAGATAAGAAGAAGAAGGCTTTGGCAATGACATGGGATGATAGCGATGCATCCTCTTCAAGAAGAAGAAGAACAAAAAGAGGAATCCGCTCACATGTGCTTCATGGCACAAGAAGATGAGGTATGCAATAATATTAATAATGAAGAATTATTAGAAGCATTCAATGAATTTTATGTTAAATTTAAGGATTTGAAGTCTAATTATAAGTTATTGAAAAATGAAAATGAAAAATTAAACTTAGAATTAGTGACTTCAAATTCTTCACAAGTTGAAATTTTAAATGAACTAAATAATAATTTATTTTCTGAAAATAAATCATTGACTAGTATTTATCTAAAATCTGGATGTAATAATTTGATAACTCGATTTCAGATTTAGATAAAGAAATAGGTTCATTTAAAGTTAAAATGAAGAGTTATCTTTAAATATTAACAAATTTAACAAAGGTAAAGAAGACTTGACTAATTTATTATATTTTCAAAGTCTTCTAATCAAAAGTTTGGATTAGGATATGTTCATAAGAAAAATGAATATGATAATAGGACACATTATGCATCATGTCATAAAATATCTTTACATATGAAATCTATGTTCATTTGGGTACCTAAAGATACTTGCTTACATGATAGAAATGTGTATATTACAAATTTTAAGAAAAACATATGCAATTCTAAAAATTATGTTTATATTAATAGATGGAAACCAAATTCCTCGTGGATTTGGATTCCTAAAGGCTAATCTTTTGAATCTAAATAAAAGGGTACCTATACTTACATGATTATTTTTCGGTACTCTAAAAATGGAAAGGATACAAGATATGCATATATTATTTTTGCTAATGACAAAGGGGAGATATATAGAAAAATTTTAAATTTAAATTTTACTAATGCTTTGATGCAGGGGAGTAAAAGATTTTTAATGCTTTGATGTGGGGAGTAAAAGATTTTTAATTAATAATTTCATACTGGGGATTAAAAGTTTTTCATATATATATTAACAAAATATATTTGTCATCATCAAAAGGGGAGAATGTTAGGAATCTTGACCCCAAGATATGATTGTTTTGATGATAACAAATATTACATATTGTGTGTATTATGTGCTAACATTTGTTTTGCAAGATAGAGCTAAATCGACAATAATATTCAAAGAGATACTCAAGACATAAAATGAGTTCAAGGCAATATGAAGCAAAGAAGAAGATATACGTAATTGTCAAAATGTAATTTTACATTTTCTTTGCTTAGAATTATTGTACAAGCCTTGATCACTCATAACACATTCACACACATTAGAGTTTAACAATATAAATCCCTATGTTAACCATTAAAGTTTATAGATAAAGAATAAGTCTTAAATAGTTCATATATCTCATATTGACCCCTTAGTAGTCGACCAATAGGTTTTATAGTCGACTACATGCACCTGAGTCAAAATATAAGTTTACGTATTTTACAGTAGTAGACTAATAGTCGAGTAGTAGACTAATAGTCATAGTAGTCGACTAATGACCAAAGTAGTCGACTACTAAGAAATTATCGACTTCACGAATCTGTTTTGACTCGAGTAGTCGACTACTATGAGTTATAGTCGACTACAAAGACAGCTTTTCATTTGTTTGAAATTTGAATACTTGACAGCTTTATAGTTGTTGTGTATGTTTTAGGGTTTGAAAACTTGTCTTTTCAAGAGCTATAAATAGAGAAAACGTCGAAAAAAAAAAAAGTTTTGCACTTATAAGATCAAACTTTGTGCAAATTCAAGAGGCTAAAAATTCAGATTTTGCCTAAGAGTTAGAGTTCTGAAATAGCCTATGTTCTTGATCATTTTCTACTAATTATTTAGGCATATTTCAGAGAGTAAAACCTATAGCCATAGTGAGAATCACATTCACATCCACTTCAAGGCTTATAGGAGTTTTATACTTTTATTTAAAGGAAGTTTCTCTCGGGTTTGAGAGGTGCGATCTCTTGGTGAAGAGATTATTTACAATTGGCATGGTCTTGTCAATTGGTGTTGCAATTTGCATGGGCTTGCAAATTGGACAGGTTTGCCTTTGATTTTGTAAGGTTTCAAAATCATAGTGGAAACTCTCAAGCGGGATTTGCTTGGGAATTTGGATGTACAGGGAGGTGGAACCAGTATAAATCTCTTGTGTTTGTGATGTTCAATTTCCGAGATTGTTGCTATTCTTTCCTTGCAATTTATAATCTACTTTGCAATTTTTATAAAACACTATTCACCCCTTCTAGTGTTTAGTGTGTTTCATTGAGTTAGATCAGCGATCCTACATTTGGTATCGAGCAAGGTTGAAAGATGGCATCGTTAAATACATCACAATTCAAGGAAGGACATTCCACACAACGACCACCACTATTCGATGGCACGAATTACAATTCTTGGAAGTGCCGAATGAAGATCTACCTTTAATCTCTTGGATATGAATTATGGAATGTAGTCGAGTCCGAAATTCCTAGACCAACCACTCCATACTCGAATGGACAATTGTTGAAAAGGCAAATGTGAATCTCAACTCAAAGGCCATGAATGCTTTATTTTGTGCCTTGGACAAGAGCGAATTCAATCAGTGTCTACGCTACATCACACATCAAATTTGGCATACATTAGAGGTAACACGAAGGTAAAAATAAAGTTAAAGAATCTAAAATCTACGTTCTTGTGCACAGGTTTGAGTTATTCAAAATGAAAGAACATGAGGCGATCAAGAAATGATCACAAGATTCAACGACATCACCAACTCATTAATTGGACATGGAAAAGAATATACACAATTGGAGATGGTGAGAAAAGTTCTTCGTGCACTCACACCGAATGGGAGAAAAAGATGACCGCAATTGAAGAAGCCAATGATCTCTCAACACTTACTCTAGAAGATCTCGTTGGGAATCTAATGGCATATGAAGTACAACTTCAAAATAGAAGAGAAATAGAACAACCAGAGAAGAAAATTCTTGTCTTCAATACATCTTAGACAATGAAGAATCGGATGGAGATGATGAAGACATTGATGCTCTCTCAAGAAAATTCAAAAGTTCCTCATACAAAGTAAGTATAAAAAGATTAAACATACTAACAATAATTTTATATGTTATGAATGTAATAAGCGGAGACACATGAAAAAGGATTGTCCTCTTCTAAAGTCAAAGTCAAAATCAAAGTTCAACAAGTTAAAAGATAAGAAGAAGAAGGCTTTGGCAATGACATGGGATGATAGCGATGCATCCTCTTTCGAAGAAGAAGAAGAACAAAAAGAGGAATCCGCTCACATGTGCTTCATGGCACAAGAAGATGAGGTATGCAATAATATTAATAATGAAGAATTATTAGAAGCATTCAATGAATTTTATGTTAAATTTAAGGATTTGAAGTCTAATTATAAGTTATTGAAAAATGAAAATGAAAAATTAAACTTAGAATTAGTGACTTCAAATTCTTCTAAGTTGAAATTTTAAATGAACTAAATAATAATTTATTTTCTGAAAATAAATCATTGACTAGTATTTATCTAAAATCTGGATGTAATAATTTGATAACTCATTATTTCAGATTTAGATAAAGAAATAGGTTCATTTAAAGTTAAAATGAAGAGTTATCTTTAAATATTAACAAATTTAACAAAGGTAAAGAAGACTTGACTAATTTATTATATTTTCAAAAGTCTTCTAATCAAAAGTTTGGATTAGGATATGTTCATAAGAAAAATGAATATGATAATAGGACACATTATGCATCATGTCATAAAATATCTTTACATATGAAATCTATGTTCATTTGGGTACCTAAAGATACTTGCTTACATGATAGAAATGTGTATATTACAAATTTTAAGAAAAACATATGCAATTCTAAAAATTATGTTTATATTAATAGATGGAAACCAAATTCCTCGTGGATTTGGATTCACGAAAGGCTAATCTTTTGAATCTAAATAAAAGGGTACCTATACTTACATGATTATTTTTCAGGTACTCTAAAAATGGAAAGGATACAAGATATGCATATATTATTTTTGCTAATGACAAAGGGGAGATATATAGAAAAATTTTAAATTTAAATTTTACTAATGCTTTGATCTGAGGGGAGTAAAAGATTTTTAATGCTTTGATGCAGGGGAGTAAAAGATTTTTAATTAATAATTTCATACTGGGGATTAAAAGTTTTTCATATATATATTAACAAAATATATTTGTCATCATCAAAAGGGGAGAATGTTAGGAATCTTGACCCCAATATGATTGTTTTGATGATAACAAATATTACATATTGTGTGTATTATGTGCTAACATTTGTTTTGCGATATTAGAGCTAAATCGACAATAATATTCAAAGAGATACTCAAGACATAAAATGAGTTCAAGGCAATATGAAGCAAAGAAGAAGATATCGTAATTGTCAAAATGTAATTTTACATTTTCTTTGCTTAGAATTATTGTACAAGCCTTGATCACTCACAACACATTCACACACATTAGAGTTTAACAATATAAATCCCTATGTTAACCATTAAAGTTTATAGATAAAGAATAAGTCTTAAATAGTTCATATATCTCATATTGACCCCTTAGTAGTCGACCAATAGGTTTTATAGTCGACTACATGCACCTGAGTCAAAATATAAGTTTACGTATTTTCTGAGTAGTAGACTAATAGTCGAGTAGTAGACTAATAGTCATAGTAGTCGACTAATGACCAAAGTAGTCGACTACTAAGAAATTATCGACTTCACGAATCTGTTTTGACTGAGTGATGGAGCTACTATGAGTTATAGTCGACTACAAAGGCAGGTTTTATTTGTTTGAAATTTGAATACTTGACAGTTTTATAGTTGTTGTGTATGTTTTAGGGTTTGAAAACTTGTCTTTTCAAGAGCTATAAATAGAAAAAGCGTCGAGAAAACAAAAAAAGTTTTGCACTTATAAGATCAAACTTTGTGCAAATTCAAGAGGCCAAAATTGATTTTGCCTAAGAGTTAGAGTTCGAAATAGCCTATGTTCTTGATCATTTCCTACTAATTATTTAGGCATATTTCAGAGTAAAACCTATAGCCATAGTGAGAATCACATTCACATCCACTTCAAGGCTTATAGGAGTTTTATACTTTTATTTAAAGGAAGTTTCTCTCGGTTTGAGAGGTGCGATCTCTTGGTGAAGAGATTATTTACAATTGGCATGGTCTTGTCAATTGGTGTTGCAATTGCATGGGCTTGCAAATTGGACAGGTTTGCCTTTGATTTTGTAAGGTTTCAAAATCATAGTGGAAACTCTCAAGCGGGATTTGCTTGGGACCTGGATGTACACCGGAGGTGGAACCAAGATAAATCTCTTGTGTTTGTGATGTTCAATTTCTGAGATTGTTGCTATTCTTTCCTTGCAATTTATAATCTACTTTGCAATTTTTATAAAACACTATTCACCCCCCTTCTAGTGTTTAGTGTGTTTCATTGAGTTAGATCAACGATCCTACAAGATCAAGTTTAACCTCCCCCAAATCACATATTAATTTTCGGACATAAACAGTTTGGCGCCCACCGTGGGGCCTCTTCTTCACCTTTTGAGGAATGGTTGGTCTTCAATTCTAGATTATGAAAAAGCAATCTCCAACTATGTCAACCGATCTCAGCTACGCCTATTCGCTCAACATCCTCCATCACCTGTTGTTCCTCTCGGAGAAAAGGGAACACCGATGGCGAAGGCAGGAAGAACGGGTCAGGGAAACTATTTCCCACCGCTAGCAACACATGCCAGTGGACAAAAAATAGGTACAAGGAGACCACACGAGCCTTTTCTCACTATCCAATGGGAACTTACAGAGCAACGTACAAAGCTTCCATGGGAGAGATCCCCTAGCGCATGGAGTAGGAGCAGTCATCCTGACGGAAGTTATCATGCCTACATGGCAATAGCCAACTCCCCGCCACTAAAATGCAAAACAAAAAGCTAAAAGATAAGCTCTAGCATTTCAAAACAAGTGTAGAATAATTTGGAAAGTACTCCTAATACATTATAAATATAAATTCACTTTAGAGGTAGAAAATGCTTGGCCTATCGATATGCAGGCTTTTTGCCGTTCAATCTTCATCTACTCAGCAATGAAGACCAAAGCCCTTGATATCTTTTTAGAGTAAAACCAAGGCACATACTAAGCCCTTGGTATCATTCTCACAAGTAAAACTAAGGCACGAGGCTTTCGCCGTTCGGTCTTCATCGACTTGGCAACAAAGACCAAAGCCCTTGGTGTCTTTTCAGAGTAAAACCAAGGCACAAACCAAGCCCTTGGTATTATTCTCACGAGTAAAACCAAGACCACGAGGCTTTCATTTGTTTGATCTTCATCGACTTCGGTAACAACGACCAAAGCCTTTGGTGTCTTTTCAAAGTAAAAGCGAAGGCACAAACCAAGCCCTTGGTTTGGTTCTCACGAGCAAAATCAAGCCACGGAGCCCTTGCGCTCAATCTTCATCGACTCAAGAATGAAGACCAAAGCCCTTGGTGTCCTTCGAGTAAAACCAAGACCACGAGGCTTTCATTTGTTTGATCTTCATCGACTTCGGCAATGAAGACCAAAGCCCTTGGTGTCTTTTGAGTAAAATAAAGGCACATACCAAGTGCTTGGTATCATTCTCACAAGTAAAACTAAGGCACAAGGTTTTCGCCGTTTGATCTTCATCAACTCAAGAGCGAAGACCAAAGCCCTTGGTGTCCTTCGAGTAAAACCAAGGCACATACCAAGTGCTTGGTATCATTCTCACAAGTAAAACCAAGCCATGAAGCTTTCACCGTTCAATCTTCATCTACTCGACAATGAAGACCAAAGCCCTTGGTGTCCTTTGAGTAAAACCAAGGCACATACTAAGCCCTTGGTATCATTCTCATGAGTAAAACCAAGACCACGAGGCTTTCATTTGTTTGATCTTCATCGACTTCGGCAAAGAAGACCCAAGCCCTTGGTATGGTTCTCACGAGCAAAATCAAGCCACGGAGCCCTTGCGCTCAATCTTCATCGACTTCGGCAATGAAGACCAAAGCCCTTGGTGTCTTTTGAGTAAAATAAAGGCACATACCAAGCCCTTGGTATGGTTCTCACGAGCAAAATCAAGCCACGGAGCCCTTGCGCTCAATCTTCATCTACTCAAGAATGAAGACCAAAGCCCTTGGTGTCTTTTGAGTAAAATAAAGGCACATACCAAGTGCTTGGTATCATTCTCACAAGTAAAACCAAGCCATGAAGCTTTCACCGTTCAATCTTCATCGACTCAAGAAAGAAGACCCAAGCCCTTGGTATGGTTCTCACGAGCAAAATCAAGCCACGGAGCCCTTGCGCTCAATCTTCATCGACTTCGGCAATGAAGACCAAAGCCCTTGGTGTCCTTTGAGTAAAACCAAGGCACATACCAAGCCCTTGGTATGGTTCTCACGAGCAAAATCAAGCCACGGAGCCCTTGCGCTCAATCTTCATCTACTCGACAATGAAGACCAAAGCCCTTGGTATCTTTTGAGTAAACCCAAGCACGTATCAAGCCCTTGGTATCGTTCTCACAAGTAAAACTAAGGCACAAGGTTTTCGCCGTTTGATCTTCATCAACTTCGATGCGAAGACCAAAGCCCTTGGTGTCTTTTGAGTAAAACCAAGGCACATACCAAGCCCTTGGTATGGTTCTCACGAGCAAAATCAAGCCACGGAGCCCTTGCGCTCAATCTTCATCGACTTCGGCAATGAAGACCAAAGCCCTTGGTGTCTTTTCGAGTAAAATAAAGGCACATACCAAGTGCTTGGTATCATTCTCACAAGTAAAACCAAGCCATGAAGCTTTCACCGTTCAATCTTCATCGACTTCGGCAATGAAGACCAAAGCCCTTGGTGTCTTTTGAGTAAAACCAAGGCACATACCAAGTGCTTGGTATCATTCTCACAAGTAAAACTAAGGCACAAGGTTTTCGCCGTTTGATCTTCATCGACTTCGGCAAAGAAGACCCAAGCCCTTGGTATGGTTCTCACGAGCAAAATCAAGCCACGGAGCCCTTGCGCTCAATCTTCATCGACTCAAGAAAGAAGACCCAAGCCCTTGGTATTATTCTCACGAGTAAAACCAAGACACGAGGCTTTCGCCGTTTGATCTTCATCAACTCAGTAGCGAAGACCAAAGCCCTTGGTATCTTTTCAGAGTAAACCCAAGCACGTATCAAGCCCTTGGTATCGTTCTCACAAGTAAAACCAAGCCATGAAGCTTTCACCGTTCAATCTTCATCGACTCAGCAATGAAGACCAAAGCCCTTGGTGTCCTTTCAGAGTAAAACCAAGGCACATACCAAGTGCTTGGTATCATTCTCATGAGTAAAACCAAGACACGATCTTTCACCGTTCGATCTTTATCGACTCGGCAACGAAGATCAAGCCCTTGGTGTCTTTTCAGAGTAAAATAAAGGCACATACCAAGCCCTTGGTATTATTCTCACGAGTAAAACCAAGACACGAGGCTTTCGCTGTTTGATCTTCATCGACTCGGTAACAACGACCAAAGCCTTTGGTGTCTTTTCAAAGTAAAACGAAGGCACAAACCAAGCCCTTGGTTTGGTTCTCACGAGCAAAATCAAGCCACGGAGCCCTTGCCGCTCAATCTTCATCGACTCAAGAATGAAGACCAAAGCCCTTGGTGTCCTTCGAGTAAAACCAAGACACGATCTTTCACCGTTCGATCTTTATCGACTTCGACAGCGAAGATCAAGCCCTTGGTGTCTTTTGAGTAAAATAAAGGCACATACCAAGCCCTTGGTATGGTTCTCACGAGCAAAATCAAGCCACGAGCCCTTGCCGCTCAATCTTCATCGACTCGGCAATGAAGACCAAAGCCCTTGGTGTCCTTCGAGTAAAACCAAGGCACATACCAAGTGCTTGGTATCATTCTCATGAGTAAAACCAAGACACGAGGCTTTCGCTGTTTGATCTTCATCGACTTCGGTAACAACGACCAAAGCCTTTGGTGTCTTTTCAAAGTAAAAGCGAAGGCACAAACCAAGCCCTTGGTTTGGTTCTCACGAGCAAAATCAAGCCACGGAGCCCTTGCCGCTCAATCTTCATCGACTTCGGCAATGAAGACCAAAGCCCTTGGTATCTTTTGAGTAAACCCAAGCACGATCAAGCCCTTGGTGTCTTTTGAGTAAAATAAAGGCACATACCAAGCCCTTGGTATTATTCTCACGAGTAAAACCAAGACCACGAGGCTTTATTTGTTTGATCTTCATCGACTCGGCAATGAAGACCAAAGCCCTTGGTGTCCTTCGAGTAAAACCAAGACCACGAGGCTTTATTTGTTTGATCTTCATCGACTTCGGTAACAACGACCAAAGCCTTTGGTGTCTTTTCAAAGTAAAAGCGAAGGCACAAACCAAGCCCTTGGTATTATTCTCTGAGTAAAACCAAGACACGAGGCTTTCGCTGTTTGATCTTCATCGACTCGGCAATGAAGACCAAAGCCCTTGGTGTCCTTCGAGTAAAACCAAGACACGAGGCTTTCGCTGTTTGATCTTCATCGACTTCGGCAAAGAAGACCCAAGCCCTTGGTATGGTTCTCACGAGCAAAATCAAGCCACGGAGCCCTTGCGCTCAATCTTCATCGACTTCGGTAACAACGACCAAAGCCTTTGGTGTCTTTTCAAAGTAAAAGCGAAGGCACAAACCAAGCCCTTGGTTTGGTTCTCACGAGCAAAATCAAGCCACGAGCCCTTGCCGCTCAATCTTCATCGACTCAAGAAAGAAGACCCAAGCCCTTGGTATGGTTCTCACGAGCAAAATCAAGCCACGGAGCCCTTGCGCTCAATCTTCATCGACTCGGCAATGAAGACCAAAGCCCTTGGTATCTTTTGAGTAAACCCAAGCACGTATCAAGCCCTTGGTATCGTTCTCACAAGTAAAACTAAGGCACAAGGTTTTGCCGTTTGATCTTCATCGACTTCGGCAAAGAAGACCCAAGCCCTTGGTATGGTTCTCACGAGCAAAATCAAGCCACGAGCCCTTGCCGCTCAATCTTCATCGACTCAAGAAAGAAGACCCAAGCCCTTGGTATTATTCTCACGAGTAAAACCAAGACACGAGGCTTTCGCTGTTTGATCTTCATCGACTTCGGCAATGAAGACCAAAGCCCTTGGTATCTTTTGAGTAAACCCAAGCACGTATCAAGCCCTTGGTATCGTTCTCACAAGTAAAACCAAGCCATGAAGCTTTCACGTTCAATCTTCATCGACTTCGGCAATGAAGACCAAAGCCCTTGGTGTCCTTTGAGTAAAACCAAGGCACATACCAAGTGCTTGGTATCATTCTCATGAGTAAAACCAAGACGATCTTTCACCGTTCGATCTTTATCGACTCGGCAACGAAGATCAAGCCCTTGGTGTCTTTTCAGAGTAAAATAAAGGCACATACCAAGCCCTTGGTATTATTCTCACGAGTAAAACCAAGACACGAGGCTTTCGCTGTTTGATCTTCATCGACTCGGTAACAACGACCAAAGCCTTTGGTGTCTTTTCAAAGTAAAACGAAGGCACAAACCAAGCCCTTGGTTTGGTTCTCACGAGCAAAATCAAGCCACGGAGCCCTTGCCGCTCAATCTTCATCGACTCAGCAAAGAAGACCCAAGCCCTTGGTATTGTTCTCACCAGTAAGACATGAATAGAAGACATTGTGGCTAGGTCCTCACCAAAAGCCTCTAGCAAACCATAGGTATACGACACCAAGGCACCACCCGGCCTTCAACGATGTGCTCAAAAAGGCGATAATATTAACGACTCGGTCCTTACCGACTCGTTCAAAAATATCTCAAAAAATCAAAAGTATAAATGGGAAACAATTCATAAACTATGTGCAAAAGGACGAGTCAACAAAAGAAAGTCTTTATCATTCATTTAGAAAAATATTATAATACTCTCTTACAAAGACTCAATCAAAAACAAAACAAAAAAATGTATACAACACATTCTCTTTAGGAAGCAATATCTGAGGCGTGAACTGGAGGCAAATCCAAACCAGGAGCATCCAAAGGAGCGGTGTCGGGCCCCTTAGAAGAGGAGGAAGGATCGGTATCATCATCAAGGCCTTCGCTAATATCTTCGCTGATAACCTTCTCATCTTCCCCTTCGTTGATGACCTGCTCGTCCTCCTACACTATCTCTAGCCCACCTTGCACCTCGACTGTCTTGAGGACATCGAGGTAGTTGAATATCGGGAGGGATACTTGAAGCGATCCTCCTCACCAGAAGCTCGGGAGGAAGCTGATCCCTCAGGAAGTCAAACCCTGCCTTACAGGTGAGTGCCACTTTGACCTTCCCCAGGTAACTACCGTGGTATTTCTCAATTATGGTGGTCTCAAAGGCTTTAGACCCCAGATGAGCTATCCAGGTCTCGAGCTCTTGAACCTGGGCATGAAGAGAGTTACACTACAGCTCAACCTCGGTATTCACTTGAACAACTTCCTAGCGAAGGGTCTCCTGAAGAGCCACCTCCTCATTTAGTTTAGACTACAACTCTTCCGACTCGGTTTGAGCAGCATGAGCCCTGTCGAAGGCATCTTCCTTCTTTCTCTTCTCCGCCAGGACTTCTGACTCAAGATACGCCAATCTCTCCTCATGAGTCCCATGTTGTGTTGAGCATGGTCGAGATCCTCCTTGAGGCTCTTCACCTCCTCCTAAGCCTACACTAGCTAAGCCATGCGACGTCGAGCACCGACCATAGCCACCTTCAGCTCCTCATCCTTACGGGTCAGCTCTCATTCCATCACGGTCGGCCCCTCTTGAGCTCGTCGCGAGGCGAGCTTTGGCTTAGGGGCTATCTTGCTCAAACTTGCGGGGGAGCTTTGCTGGGCCTTTTGAATGCGGGCGAGCTCAAGCCTTTGACAGGCGGGTTTGGCAATTTTTCCCGCCTATAATGTACCAAGCCCTTATTATTATTCTCACAAGTAAAACTAAGGCACAAGGTTTTCGCCGTTTGATCTTCATCAACTCAGTAGCGAAGACCAAAGCCCTTGGTATCTTTTCAGAGTAAACCCAAGCACGTATCAAGCCCTTGGTATCGTTCTCACAAGTAAAACCAAGCCATGAAGCTTTCACCGTTCAATCTTCATCGACTCAGCAATGAAGACCAAAGCCCTTGGTGTCCTTTCAGAGTAAAACCAAGGCACATACCAAGTGCTTGGTATCATTCTCATGAGTAAAACCAAGACACGATCTTTCACCGTTCGATCTTTATCGACTCGGCAACGAAGATCAAGCCCTTGGTGTCTTTTCAGAGTAAAATAAAGGCACATACCAAGCCCTTGGTATTATTCTCTGAGTAAAACCAAGACCACGAGGCTTTATTTGTTTGATCTTCATCGACTTCGGTAACAACGACCAAAGCCTTTGGTGTCTTTTCAAAGTAAAACGAAGGCACAAACCAAGCCCTTGGTATGGTTCTCACGAGCAAAATCAAGCCACGGAGCCCTTGCCGCTCAATCTTCATCGACTCAGCAAAGAAGACCCAAGCCCTTGGTATTGTTCTCACCAGTAAGACATGAATAGAAGACATTGTGGCTAGGTCCTCACCAAAAGCCTCTAGCAAACCATAGGTATACGACACCAAGGCACCACCCGGCCTTCAACGATGTGCTCAAAAAGGCGATAATATTAACGACTCGGTCCTTACCGACTCGTTCAAAAATATCTCAAAAAATCAAAAGTATAAATGGGAAACAATTCATAAACTATGTGCAAAGGACGAGTCAACAAAAGAAAGTCTTTATCATTCATTTAGAAAAATATTATAATACTCTCTTACAAAGACTCAATCAAAAACAAAACAAAAAAATGTATACAACACATTCTCTTTAGGAAGCAATATCTGAGGCGTGAACTGGAGGCAAATCCAAACCAGGAGCATCCAAAGGAGCGGTGTCGGGCCCCTTAGAAGAGGAGGAAGGATCGGTATCATCATCAAGGCCTTAGCTAATATCTTGATAACCTTCTCATCTTCCCCTTCGTTGATGACCTGCTCGTCCTCCTACACTATCTCTAGCCCACCTTGCACCTCGATTGTCTTGAGGACATCGAGGTAGTTGAATATCGGGAGGGATACTTGAAGCGATCCTCCTCACCAGAAGCTCGGGAGGAAGCTGATCCCTCAGGAAGTCAAACCCTGCCTTACAGGTGAGTGCCACTTTGACCTTCCCCAGGTAACTACCGTGGTATTTCTCAATTATGGTGGTCTCAAAGGCTT
This sequence comes from Asparagus setaceus, assembly GCA_012295165.1. Classification (NCBI taxonomy): domain Eukaryota; kingdom Viridiplantae; phylum Streptophyta; class Magnoliopsida; order Asparagales; family Asparagaceae; genus Asparagus; species Asparagus setaceus. The sequence continues at coordinate 14,217,857 of CM022704.1, read as the reverse complement.
TAGACCCCAGATGAGCTATCCAGGTCTCGAGCTCTTGAACACGGGCATGAAGAGTTACACTCTGACTCAACCTCGGTATTCACTTGAACAACTTCCTAGCGAAGGGTCTCCTGAAGAGCCACCTCCTCATTTAGTTTAGACTACAACTCTTCCGACTCGGTTTGAGCAGCATGAGCCCTGTCGAAGGCATCTTCCTTCTTTCTCTTCTCCGCCAGGACTTCTGACTCAAGATACGCCAATCTCTCCTCATGAGTCCCATGTTGTGTTGAGCATGGTCGAGATCCTCCTTGAGGCTCTTCACCTCCTCCTAAGCCTACACTAGCTAAGCCATGCGACGTCGAGCACCGACCATAGCCACCTTCAGCTCCTCATCCTTACGGGTCAGCTCTCATTCCATCACGGTCTGGCCCCTCTTGAGCTCGTCAAGTTCGCTGCCTTTAGTAGCAGCTGCCAGCTCGACCACTTCGCGAGCTTCCTTCTCTACCTCCATCTTGGCCCGGAGCTTGAAAAAGAGTTCCCGATAGGTTTCAAATCATCAAAATAACTCAAACTCTAAGAGAGCCCCTGGGTGAAATAGCTCCGAAGAGCGTAGTGAAGACTGGCGTCGGGAATCTCGCACAACAGTGACTCATCATCAGGAAGGAGGAACTACTCCACAGCCCTATCCTGATCGACTCGGGACTTTAGGATAAACCCCCTAGAATCCATTTGCTGCTCAAGGATGAAGGGGTGCTCTTCCGACTCCCCCTCATAGCGAGGATGAGACTTGGGGCCCATCAGAATGGCTCGCATCTCCTCCTAAGTACGAGGATGGAGATCGCTGATATGATGGGGAAATGCCAACTAATCCTGGCCCTCATGGACGGGGGCTGAGAGACTCAAGACCCCAAAGCAGACCGCTCGTACGCCTCAACAACCGGATTCCTAATGGTTGGCTCCTTTCTAGGTCTCTTGGATGACTCGAGCCCCTCTTCCAATCTAGTTGGCACCTCTTCAGTTCCGACCATGACCGGGGCCTCATCACCTGTTAGCACCCTAGCATGAACAGCCTCCTCTCTGACCTCTTCCTCGGGAACCGAATGCGGAGAATCACCCTCCATCTCGATAAACTCAGGTGAAGTATGGGAAGATTCTGAATCGCAACCCCACTAGTCAACCCGGGTGTAGCTTCAACTTGTCCTAGTGCAGCCCTAGCTGCTTCATCCCCAAGAGAGAAGTGCTCTCACGCGCTACTCTCAACCCGGTGACGCCCCTTGGAAGCCACCTTCTTCCTCCTCTTCTTGGATCCCTCGGCCTGAGTAGAAGACTTGCTCAAACTGAGTTTGGTAGCAATGTTAGCAGAAGAATGTTGTCGCAAGACCCTAAGATCATCTGCCTCTAAATCACCGCGGAGTTGATTTCAAAGCACGGGAGGTGAACCAAGATGAGAGCCCTTTGCTGGTTGCTCATCAACAGATAGGACCGCGCACGGGCCAAATCCGCTTCAGTAGCAGGAATAGAGGATATGCTGGCAGCACGGAGGATGGCGTTGTCAAACAAATTCTCCCAGCGCCGCGACCCCTTATAAGCCGGAATCCTCTCCAAGCCCCGCAGCTATACGTCTGAAAGCTTCTCCATCCGCAGGCCTTCCTTCTTAATCTTCGGCCATGAAGGACAAGCCAGGATCGGATCAGTACCCACGACGAAGAGGAATTTCTTCCGCCATCCCTTATTCATCTCGGGAATGTTAGACACTAGTCGGCAATCGCTGACCGTTTACAAATAGAAATGGCCCTCCCTCTTGCCAGCATTGATGTACACCAAGTGACCCAACATGACCAGCATCAGTTTAACATCTATTCGGTGGCAGATGACGAAGAAGGCCACCAGAAAACTGATGTAGTTCAGTATTAACTTCGCCGGTGTGACCCCCAAAGCTCGAAAATCCTTCTGAAGGAACAGGTGCAATGGCAGGTGAAGGCGATAGTTGAGATGGTGTCAGACTCCCGCTGTGATGATATACAGACTAGTCCCTCGATGGAACCGACAACGTATAAGTGCTAGGGATGTCGAAATCCTGAGCGTATTGTTCCAAGCAGTCCATTAGCACCTTCGAGCGATGCAGACGCAGTAAGGCGATTCTGGCCTCATTGCCAACCATGGTGGTTTGACCACTACAAGCTATCAAAGCAGGAGAAGAGATGATCGAAAATTTGGCGAAAGAAGAAGATGCACTCACAAGCGACGGAGAAAGAGGTTTTAGGATTTTTTGCAAAGCAAAAAGAAGAAGAAGGAAGAGGAAGAAGAAGAAGAAGAAGGAAGAGGAAGAACATATATATAAACAAAAGGGGATGACATGTGACGGAAGATAGATGGTTAGTGTGGTTTACGGGAAAACCACTGATGGT